>VBRH01001676.1:0-15945 GCA_014578085.1 Cardamine resedifolia
GAGATTGGCACTTAAATAATTCCTGAATAGTTGTCTGGTTCTAGTTGATGATTTCCTGTGAAAACTTCTTGGCCTAACGCTTTTAATATCATCGTTTACATCATTTTTACTTTCTGCACTTTGTCATTTTTTTTAGAATTTGAAAACCAAACAAAAAAAAAAAACTCCTTATTATCATCTTAGGTTAGATCGAACTTCTGTGTTTCGTAGTGTAGCCATTGTTCCTCGTGGATTCGATCCCCAAGTACTGCAACGTACTGGGGTTATTTGATTACCCCGACTTCATAGTTTCAGGGAATATCAATAGTTTCATCTTAATGTCTTAGGATACACATCAGAAAATAGAAAAGCAAAAGATCAAGAAGAAAGAAAAATATCAACCGTTAGGAGAACCGTGATTGAAGGACAAAACAAATGAGTTTGGCAAGAAGTTTTAAAACACCAAGAACTTGACCCATTCATGAAAAACAATCAAGGGAAACAAGTATCACACACATGAGGTAAGTCGAGAAGAAAAAAGATGAAACACGAGCCGCCAGCGCTCCCATAGCAGCGCCAGAACTGGTGACCAGCGCTCCTGCGTGCTCTGCTGCAGCGCCAGCCGGCCTTTGCTGCCTCCAACCGTTTCTTGTTCCGATTCTCCCCGTTCCCGTTTCCCGACCAATCCCGAGGCCCATTTCTAAACACAACTAAACCATAAACAAGTAGGCCAAGGTAAGTTTACTAAATCTCGATTTTAGATGAAAAAATTTCAAAAATCTTTTTCGGGTTTAAAAACCGCTTTTAAAGAGAAAAGGTTTCACTTTTTGGATCTAACCTATCTCACTTCATCTTTTCCACACTAAGGAGAGATAGAACACAAAAATCACCTTTCTCTAACTCTAGAGTTTTCTTACAAGTTTTTAAATATCTCTCATTCAAATTTCCTTGGGATTTTAAATCCATTTTTATTCTCTATCAATTGCAAAGGTATGGACTTCTATTTCTCAATTTCTATATGAATCTCATATAAGGTATTTGTAAATTCTTCTTCATACAAGCATGTAGATTGCTAGGAATTGCTGGGGAATTAAATACAATGATCTTAGGATGCATAACCATTGATTTTATAGTGATCTACTTGATGGATTTGAGAATCTCATATGTTGAAATTAGGGTTCTTTAGATATCCGAAATTAATGATGAAAATTTGATGAAATTCACTTTCTTGCACTTCTTTGATCATGTATATCACTTATTGGTTGAGTATTTAACATGTTTGAGATTAAAATTTGAGAATTTAGAGTTTATCATTTTGGTGATAATTCAAAAACGGAAATTGATTTGTAATTTGAAAAACTTTCAACTCTTGTTAGCACTTGATACTCTCATTGACATCTACGTATGATATGATCTATACATATGTTTGTCAACATGATTGATCAAGCACCACATGATCGATTTACATTCTTGGCTACTTACTTGAAATTTTTTTATGTTTCTCATGTCTTTAGGTAGATATGGAGGCACGTTTCACATCAAAGAGCTCGGCCAAAGGAGTGAGTCGTGAGAAACCACGACGAATTATGGAGCTGTCCGATGAGTTTGATGAGATGCGAACAAAGTACGCTCACGATAAACCAAGAAGCATAGAAAGGAGTAACACTTCAAGAGCAAAAGTGGCGCCACGACCACTCAAAGATGATGTACCTTTACGAGTATGGATGCAATCTTTTCCACGATGTACCCTTAGGGAACAACGAGCACCCAAGAAAATCATGGGACGAAGGATGGTCTCATATGGAAAAAAGATGGATCCCTCCAAGGATAACAAATCTGCGATCGATAAAATGGACATCTTTCTTACACCTAAAATCAACTACGACACCATATATTTCTTGGACATCGGTGACAGCGCATGTGGAGAGCGTCACACTCTCTTATCCCTCACTAGTCCCACATACGTAGAAGAGACAAGACAGTTCCTAGCTACCGTCACACTCTCTTATCCCAAATGCAAGAACCCGATTGCAAGTGACGGGATCTTGAGCTTCATCATTGACAGCATTACTTACTCATTGATGATTCAGCAATTGGTACAGTCACTTGGATTTGAGAACCACAATGGCATTGAGTATAGCTCATCCGTGAGCACCGACTTTTGGGGAAAAATAGCCCACGGCACTTATAGCTCCAATAGAATAAAATCAAGCCGCATTAAGCACCCGGCGGTAAGACTCATACATCAATTCCTTGCTAACACTTTGTCTGCTAGGAGAAACCAAGGAGGAGCTCTTCACGATGAGCTTTATGTTCTCCAAGCTCCATTCACACTTTCAGCCCCGAGCGTCATCACGCTTCCTTGCTTGTCGCGTAACTTACCAAGGTAAAGTTCGACGTTCTCTCTTTGATGCGATTCACCTTGAAGAATCACAACCCAAAATAGTCACCGAGAGGTTAAGGGAATGGTAGGTTAGTTCTAGGCCCGATTAACAAGCACCTAGAGGTGAAAGGGATTGAATGTCGCCACAAATGGATGCGGAAAGTTCACTTGATAAGACTAAGAGTTTTGAAATCGAATCACACGAAATCGAGAACAATTATCTATATTCTGAAAAGAGATTTTGATAAAAAAAAGATAGATGAAGAACAACAATGAGTTCGCATGAGGTTTTATGGAGGAAGAATGCGAAGAGAGAAAGAAGAGAGGAAGAGAAAGCGCCGAGTTACGAGACATGCCTCGTAAACTCGCGCTTGACTACACTAGAAACTAAACAACATTTCAAATCCAAAATTCAGATAGAAACATTGATGGGCCACGAAATGTTAAAGTATCTCGGGCCTTGGACTTGGATCCGACTCAACAAATGGCAAAGTGAAACATGAAGTCCAATGCACCTTGTTAAAAACATTTCCTCGAAAACCAAATGGGAAAACCGAGGAGAAGGGAAAAAGAGTATGCATGAACTCCATGACCATTTGCTAAGTATCTTGGACGACAAACGTAGTCTTGATACAACCTTCTAAGCTCAAGTGATCCGGAGTGTTTGCACCATTGGTGGTGATACTTTAAAAATCGGGTGATAGCTTCTTGTCCGGAACCAAGTTTTGTCTTCAATGTGCGCTTCCTTTGTTCCTTTAGCTCCATTCTTGAATATTGCAAAGACAATGTCGCCAACTCTATCTTCTTCTTCTTTGGAGGCTCCTAGGGTCGTATCATCCTCCCCGAGTTGAAAGATATTTGTCCTCAAATCTGTTTTACATGACACAAATAACACCAAGTTAGAATCATTAAAATCATAACATGTTGAAAGCATACCTTGGCGTTTAAATGGAGAATGAGGATTGTCTTGGCTCTTCTTGAGAGGTTCAGCATCGTAGTTGCTAACTGTGAGTGCTTTGGATAGAACTTCTACTGCTCCTTGTTCATTCTCGCAACTAGACTCTTGCAAATTAAACAACCCCTTAGGCCTTTGCTTTGTATCACGGAAGTAGTCACAAGTAGCAACCCTTTCTCTCGTGCTTTCATTAGTGGAGTTTCTAATCTTCAATTCGAACGTTTGTTCCTTGCAAACGTTAGGATCTCTCTTTGTTTTTAACCTATCAAAACAATAAGAAAAATCATTGTTGGAAGGCAAAATATCATTAACCGGACCATGTTGTACTATCATCTGTTTAAAGCCATTAGAAACAATTTTAAAGGTTCTATGAAATCCTGGTAAGTCCGGAATGTCCATGGTTTTCACTCGTATGTTGGTTCCATCTTTGTCTTTGTCCATGACTTCAAAAATATATAGCGTCTTCTCGCCATCATATGCAAAGTATTTGGCACTTGGCTCGGCTTGCTTTTCCTTGAAGACTTTGCTAATGTTTTGTTCTCCCTTTTCTTTGAGATAATCACTTCTTTCATTACAGTGTAGCTCTATTTTACGATGATGTTTCCCTTGTGTTGCTTCCTCTTTGTCCTTAGAATTTTTCTGCAAATTGTTGTAAAAGTCACTCGGCGGCGCCGGTGCAAGGTTAGGAGCATACAACATTTTATTTGATTTAAACAAGTACTTAGGATGAAATGGATCATCATAATAAGTTTTTCCAGCCATAGCAAAGAGACTAGTCTTCTTACCTTGCCCACGTTTACCTTTCATTTGCAATTGATCAAGATATACCTCGTGAGGTGACATAGGAACAAGGGTGGTCTTTTGGCCTTTGTACTCGAATGTGTGCCGGTTTGTTAACCATCATGTATGACTCTACGATCAGATTGCCATGGTCTTCCAAGTAGGATATGTCCAGCTTCTATAGGCAATACGTCACACAAGATTTCATCTTCATACTTCCCACTGACAATCGGCAATTCTACTTGATGCTTAACCTTCATCTCGCCTTGTTCATTGATCCATTGGAGATCATACGGCTTGTGGTGCTTCTTGACTTCCAATCTAAGCTTCTTAACCATGACCTCACTTGCTACGTTAGTACATCTCCCACCATCAATGATAAGGCTACACACTTTGCCTTTAACAAGACATCGCGTGTGGAACAAGTTATCCCTTTGCGCTTGCTCTTCGGTCTTAGTTTGAATGCTCAGCGTCCTCATTTCCACAAGTAGTTCTCCCTGAGCTGGTAACTCAACTGAAACATCCTCTACAAGCTTAGGATCAGCCGGCTCATCTTCGGACGCATACTCTCCATCATCTTTTAACACCATGATGTGCTTGTTGGTGCATTAATTGACATAATGTCCTATGCCTTGACATTTATAGCACTTGATATTACTCCTACTTGCCTCAGTCTTTCCTTTGTCTCCTTTTCTTGTCACAAAAGGTTTAGCTTCCAATCTCGTAGTGTTATAGAGGTTGCTTGGTCCTCGTTCTCGCGGCTTCTCTTCTCTAGCATAGTTTCCCCTTGAGTAGTTGTTGCTTCCGGATCCATGGCTTAGTCGTGTAGAGCTTCTTCTCTTGAGCTATTGTTCTATAAGGATAGCTTGGTGCAACATTTCTTGAAGGTCTACATGATGCGGCATCTCCAACTTGTCTTGAATCTCCCGTTGCAACCCACCAAGGAACCTAGACATTGTAGCTTCACGGTCTTCACGTACATCGGCCTTAATCATCAAAACTTCTAATTCCTGATAGTATTCCTCCACTGTTTTGCTTCCTTGTGTCAGCCTCCTAAGTTGATTGTGCAACTCACGGTAGTAATAGCTCGGCACAAACCTCTTCCGCATAATATTTTTCATTTCGATCCAAGTTTCAACCAGAAACTCTTGGTTTCTTCTCCTTGACGTCACGAGTTGATCCCACCAACTCAAAGCATAGTCACTGAACTCAGTAGTCGCCACCTTCACCTCGTTAGCTTCCGTATAATATTGATATTCAAAGATCATCTCGATCTTTTTCTCCCACTCCAAGTAAGCGTCGGGATCATTCTTCCCTTGGAACTGTGGTATACGAAGCTTGAGACTCCCAAAACTGTCTTGCTGCTGTATTCTCTCATCTCCTCTGCATCTTGATCTCATATGCCTGCTACGAGAAGAGCCACTGTAATACTCTTCAGTCCCGAGGTCTCTTGGTTTTTGCGGTAAGTCTCTCGGCAAAACTCGCGGTTGCTCTTCTTGTCGCATGGCTTGTTCAACATCGCTCCCATCATTTCTCCTTTGCTCTACCCTCTGTCGATTGGTATTGGGATCAAGGAACACAGGTACGAGTTCATCTCAGAGAGATTCGATCTTCTCGTTCATCATTTGCTCAAGTTTCTTCGTGAGGGCTTCGATCAACAACTTGTTGTTGTGATTGCTTGACTCACTTTGATCGGACACCATTTTCCTGCAAAATTAAACAATAACAACATTAGTAAAAAGTTATAAGGAAGAAAATCACAATCAGATACTCAAAACACAAAAATGACTCCTCAACTACCAAAGAACACTAACCGCGACAGGTTAAAGAAATCGATCTCGAAAAATTATCAACTTCTCGATGTTGCTCTTATACCACTTAATGCGATTCACCTTGAAGAATCACAACCCAAAATTGTCACCGAGAGGTTAAGGGAATGGTAGGTTGGTTCTAGACCCGATTAACAAGCACCTAGAGGTGAAAGGAATTGAATGTCGTCATAAATGGATGCGAAAGGTCCACTTGATAAGACTAAGAGTTTCGAAATAGAATAACACGAAATCGAGAACAATGATCTATATTTTGAAAAGAGATTTTGATAAAAAGATAAATGAAGAACAACAATGAGGTCGCGTGAGGTTTTATGGAGGAAGAATGCGAAGAGAGAAAGAAGAGAGGAAGAGAAAGCGCCGAGTTACGAGACATGTCTCGTAAACTCGCGCTTGACTACACTAAAAACTAAACAACATTTCAGATTAAAAATTCAGATAAAAACATTGATGGGCCATGAAACGATGAAGTAGCTCGGGCCTTGGAGTTGGATCCGACTCAACAAATGGCAAAGTGAAACATGAAGTCCAATGCACCTTGTTAAAAACATTTCCCGAAAAACCCAATGGGAAAAACCTAGGAGAAAGGAAAAAGAGTATGCATGAACTCCATGGCCATTTGCTAAGTATCTTGGGCGTGTGTCTCGACCAACGTAGTCTTGATACAACCTTCTAACCTCAAGTGATCCGAGTGTGTTTGCACCATTGGTGGTGATACTCTAAAAATCGGGTGATAGCTTCTTGTCTGGAACCAAGTTTTGTCTTCAATGCGTGCTTCCTTTGCTCCCTTAACTCCATTCTTGAATATTGCAAAGACAATGTCGCCAACTCTATCTTCTTCTTCTTTGGAGGCTCCTAGGGTCGTATCACTCTTGCACGGACCGAAGTCCCTCCACCATATAAGATGGTGTTATCACCAAAATCATGAGAGCGGGAGGATTTGATCTTGATACAAGAACCTCATGCCAAGATGATTCTTGGATGGACTTCCAATGGTTATTTTCCATGAAATTCATTTTCGGTGCCCAAAAGGATCCGACATGTTTGGCTATCGATACACGGTTCCACCATCATTGGTACGCACCATTCTACTCCGCTCTACCTCTTTACCACGCTTGAGCAGGGAGATGACGAGTTGGACTCCCGCAAATGCGGAGTTCCACGACGGCTACCTCCCATACACTATTGGACAATACATGAAGAGAAAGGCTAGGATTATCTTCGGATCCACCAGACTTCCACCTCTACTCCAGCCACAAACACCAGCACCTACGGACGACGACCTCACCCTTGCAGAGGAGAGAGAGCTGCGCCGCATGCTTCAACAAGAGAACGCGCTGAAGGACAGATGCTTGGCACGTATCAGGACTGTTCTTAGGAAGACGGGACAGCATGAATACCCCTTCTATTACGACACCACATAGGACTAGCCGCTTTGTCTCACTCTCATCACGCGATGAGAGCACTCACCACCACCGTATCACCTACTTATCCCATCTTTTATTTTCCTTTATTATATTTTCATTTTATTTATCGAGTCAGTCCCATCTTCTCACCAAATTTTTCACACTAGAGACAGTGTGATTTAAGTCTGGGGGAGGATGTTTATCCGTTACTAACGTAGTTTATTTCTTTTTGGTTTTAGCTTTGAGTCATTTTGAATGAATTTTATCGAGTCGTTTATTTTTTCTATTTTATTGAGTCAAAACTATGTAGGAAACTATGACCTTGCTATATGATGGTATTGACCAATATGTATTCTAAACCATTTTCTGCGTGATAACTTTGACAGGATTTGCCTAGAGCAGACAATATCTAGAACACCGCAGCCGGATCACTCCCCTGAAATCTTATCTTGCACAGATTATGTTGGAACTGACATCAACTCTATTTTATTTGACGAATAACCGGATTTAAGTTTTTCTCATTGGATGTGTTAGATCAGGGAAACGAGCTAAAACATTCATGACTCTTTTCCCCATTTTTACCACTCTTTTGTTGATCCTGAATGGCCACTCACTTTTAGTGGTTCCACCACTTAACCGGAAAAAAAACTTCTAACCTCAACGAATCTTTTTTTCCTTCTCTCTTTTGCACCTATGTGCAAAAACACCGGAGAGAAAAAAAAACAACACGGTTTTCCTCTACAGAAGACCGAAGCATCCGAAACTTAAAGAAGCATTGAGATTTGAGTTGGAAATTCATTCTATCCAAGGGAACCACGAAAATCAGGTATGTACTCGTGTCTTATGAGATTAATGTTCGTAGAGAACCGTTTCCCCTTTAAAAAAAAATCGGAAAAACGAAAAAACGAAAGGAAAGAAAACGGTTACTTAATTAAAGTCTCAGAAGCACAGAAAAATAGAGTTCCATGGATCACACAATAGAGGAATTGGAGTTGTTTACAATCGATTCAAGCAAAAAGTCTAAGTCTGGGGGAATCAAGGAGAAGAAGAATAAAAAGAAGAGAGACACTACATGTAGGAGTAGTGGGAAACCGTTGACATCAACAGTTCTAAGCTCTCTTGTTGTTTTGTATGATAGCTAGCAATCTCACAGTATATGGTAACTCTAAACACTTTAAACTCCACCACCAAACACATAAAAGCCTCCCTTTTTACCAAGCGACGTTTACCCTGAATGACACAATCCGATGAGAAAGCTCAGGCTAAACTTAATGAATGTAGAGAGTTGATTGATGTGAATTCAAAGTTCTTTTCTAGGTTTGAGACGGATGGACAAGAGATGAAAAGGTTGAGGGACTATAGTGAGAATGTTCTAACGTGAGTTTTTGTTCTTAGGAATCCGCAGATTATCTTTTAGAGCACGGTCCCTGATAACAAGCGAGTCCCCATGATTTTCAAACCTCTTTTCCATGACTTAACTTTCTTGTTTGCTTGAGGACAAGCAAAGTCTAAGTCTAGGGGAGTTTATAACATCGTATTTTTACCTATTTTAGCTAAGTTTTTTATGTTTTTAATAAGGATTTCAAGTGAAACTAATGTTTTATTAAGGATTTTCGGATATATGTATGTTTTAGAGTCTTTATAAGTTTTTGGGAGAAAAACAGCAAAAAACAGCAAAATGAGCTCCAAGACAGTTTCAGAACTCCAGATTGAAGGCTACGTTTGATGACATGCCATTGATGAAAGTCCAAAGTTCTCTATATCATTGAAAAACTAGAAGAGTCATCTTTCATCTCTAATTGGAATCACTCCAATCCATTCAGCCAATCAAAAGTTATGACGAACTGAAGACAGGTATCTGCAGAGGTGTTGCTGGCGCAGCCAGAGGCTCCAGAGGAGCGCTGGAAGCCCATTCTAGCGTGCCCAGATGGCTCGAGCCAGCACCAGCCCACACTCTAAGCTGCTTTGATCAGAACGACCGTTCTTCACTTAACTCGTCCCGAGAGACCCTAAACCTAATTCCACTCCTTCTAAGACCTATGCCTCTAAGACCTATATATACGAGTCTTAATGAACCTAAGAAAGAGAGAGCGTATAAGGAGCAGCAGAGCTGCCCCCTACCATTGAAGCGGAGCCGAAGATCCTCCATCTCCGCTGTTGCTTTCTTGTTTCGTTTCTCCTCTACTTTCACCTATTTTCTAATGTTTTAGCCTGAGGAAGAAGATCAATTACTCTACATAATAGATCCCTAAAACCCTCTTTAAACTTATACATAATTATGCTTTCCATATTGCCATGGTTTGTTTGATTATGTGTGAGTAGTCTTTTTGTTGGGTTTACTGGGGGCAAAATAGGTAAAACCCTCTAAGACCTACTGGGGGCGCCTGAAGGGGATTCATGGTTTGATATTGTTAGGTTGTTAGATTCGTTTTTCTCTCTGTCTTAAGACAAGGGTTCTTCAGCTTCGATTCATCATTAAGGCTTATTTCTTTATTGATCACTTGCAACTGAACTTAGGAGAAGGGTCCCAACGACAGTCGCAACACCCTCTCCCGAACTAACTAGGTAGAGCAGTCAGTCTCATGGCCGGCCGAAAGTTGTGTGCTACGAGGCTATTGTGAACTAATACCATGTAAGTGTAATGCGTGAATAGACTTCATCATGGTTGTTGCGACAGCCGAGCCATGTGGAGAATAGATATAGTTAGCTAGTCGTACATAAGTAGACTAGTTTATAGATGCATGCTATGCGCGTTCGTGAACCCTAGTAAGAAAAGCTGTATGATAATTGCTGAAACCTTAGAGAGCCATGATCCCTGTATAGTCTCCATTGTGCCCAACGCTTTACCTATTTAGTTTACACCGCTTTTAGTTAGTTAGTTTAGCTTAGTAAACCATAAAAACAACCACCTTAATATGCGTCCTACTCTCATAGAATTAAATCTTGTGACTTTACTCTCTCTATGGGATCGATCCTTAAGTACTACACGTGGCTGTGTTGGTCACTTGCAGCCTTACCGTTGTGTCCACTTTAGGTAAAACCTGACACACATTCACGCAACGGACGTCGGACAAAGGTGGGGTCCACGGGCCGAGAGAGATAATATTCATAGATCATCCCTTTCATTCCACTCCCAGTACCTATTTTATTAGGAGTTGGGCTTCTCTGGTGTAGAGGCCACAGACAGTTGCAGTCGAAACCTTACATGTGTTATCACTTTAAATTTTAGAGTTATTTCACTCACATTTTAAACATTCTAATCAATTATGATTACATCTAAAACCTTTAAATTAACTTATGCGTTTGCACCACCAAATAAAAAAAAACAGAATTCTTCAGTTTTTCGGTAAAAATATGATGACATACATATCAGTAAATTAAACAATTAAAAAAATTAAAGAAAAAATAATTTAATTATTATTTTACTTATTTATTTTAATTAAAATAAAATTAATTTGAAAATATTATTTTATTTTGGGAGTTTTTGGTATTTTTTTATTTATTAATAAAAATAAATAAAATTATAATTAAAAATTTTAATATTTTACTAGAAACTAAACAGTTTTGTTTATTTTTTTGGCGGTGTAAACTCGAAAGATCATTTGAAAATTTTATATGTAAGTATAATTGATTCGAAAGTTTTATATCTAAGTATGATTGGCTCAAAAGTTTAAAATGTGAGTGAAATAACTTTAATGTTTAAAGTCTTATCTTATGTCATTATGACGACTAAAATTATGATTTTCCATTTTGAAATGTATAATAATCTAAAAAAAAGGGCAAATAAAAATTCTAAACTTAAGTAAACGTAATTTAAATAGCAAACAAAAGTTGAAGAACTCCGTTCGAAATAGGAATACACAAAATAGTCTAACATCCAATTGAATATAAATGGAGACAATATCAAGATTCCATGTGAACCCAAATTTTTGTATCAAACTTTTATAAAATATCAACACTTTTCAATAAATACATTTGAACCCATTTTCTTTTTGCAACTTGATCAATACATAATTTTTTTTTTTTGGTTTAATTAAGAAAGCTTGGTCAATGCATAATTGATATTATCCCAAAGGCATACAAAAACAATAGACAACACACACAGATACAACTGTTGTATTTTGTTTAAGCTCTTCTCATGAAGGTAAAAGAGAACTATACCCCTTGACTCATGGAAACACAACAAAACATAAACAAAAATGTTTTCAAAAACATTATTTTGGATAGTCGCCGTCCCAAAAGGGATTTTGTTTCTTCAGAAAAATCGTTCCCACACCCTTGATATACAGTACAAGGTAAAAGGGAAACTATCTGTTTATAAATTTAGGGCTCAAATTATGAAATTATTACAAACTCACCCCCAAAACGTAAACATATCGTAAAGTTGAAATGTAATCACAAATCAGTAATCTGATACAGAAGAAACCAGAAAGGCTTCACATTTTTCGAAGATTGTCCAATCTTGCCTGAAGATCACTATCTATTCCTCCACCGTCCTCAGCTCCAGTCGCCTCAGCTTGCACCACCTTGTTCTTCGCTGCTGGTACTGCAACCGCACCAGATGGAGCATTCACCAGCTGATAAACAAATAAATCGGTCCAATCAAGTTAAGTCTCTTATAGTTAGTTATACAAAGAAACAGACATAGGAATGTTCCAATCAAGTTAAGTAATTAATGTAAAACCGAATCTAATGTCACGCAGTATCGGTTTTCAGTTCATAATCAGATGTATCTTTAATTTTAACAGATTTTAAGCTGCAGAAAGTTTTCTTATAATCTGGTTTCACTGTAAATTGAACTTATACAGTTTCTGATTAGGTATCTTGGGTTCGGATTAGATTGGTTCGGTTTATCCAGATTTAACATCCTTTAAGTGGAATAACTGAATGGTAGATAAGATCAATGTTGTGTACCTCTTGGTTGATGTCGATACCAATCTCGTCAAGGACTTGGCTAACAAGATCTTCAGTTTCTTCCTCTTCTTCATCTCCTTCCAAAGCATCATCAATAGCATCTCCCATCACCTCAGAAACCATCTCCATTTTCTCATTCTGCCTCTCGAATTCTTGCATAATCTTCTGCAGAGATGGCAAGTTCATCTGCCTATTCATTTGCCCCATTGCTTTAGTCACACCTTTCATCGCCTCACCCATCGCTTGGGTCGATTTCAGAGTCTGAAGCAAAACACAATTTAAGTATCAAGTACAAAACTTTTCACAATATTAACTAACCCAAGACATAAAACATTACCTGAATCCTAAGAGATACACCTTGAAGCTGAGATTTAAGTTTGTAAAACTTCTCAATCTGGTGCCGCGTTCTTATAAGGTCCTTTGCCATTACTTTTACAGCTCCCTGTAGAAGTCCAATTATGAGGAAACGCAAAATCTATTCAATTAAACTATTCAACTTCAACATATCTTGTAAAATCATAAAATGAAAACAAACCATTTGGCCTTGTTTTGCGGTTTTTTTAATCTCAGCTATAAGTTTCTTTTCTTGTGTTTGAAGACCTTGCCTCTCTCTTTCTATCTCTCTGATAGACTTATCGAGCATTCGCTTGTTCTCCCGCAGAAGTTCTACAAACCAACAAATCAAACCTTATTCTAACCTTATACATGATTCAATCTCAGCATGAACATAGCATTATTAGCTTACTAAACAATGCATAACTATATAGCCAATACTATGATCTATGCATATGTGACACAGAACTAGGAAACAAAGCAATCGAACTATATCATTTCAACCACACAATTATCATACATCAGTCATTGATAAAATCTTTTGAAAGATTGATTAATACGAAACGATCCCGATGTCAAATTAAAACGCTAAACTACAGATCAACAACGGTTGCGATCATCGAATTGGCGCAATTTCTAATTCAATATATATATAAATATATATGTGACTAAGTAAAATTCAACAGATCCAAGATTTTTGCCAGAATTTTCAAAGAAATATAGGTACCAGCAGGAGTTTTTCGCTTTCCGAAGATGGAGTTGATCATGATTGAAGACGAATCAAGAAACCGAATCTGGAACTTTGCTGAAGCTAAGCTTGGACGAAATTAAAAGTTGGAAAAAATATCGATTTTGAAAAGGAGATGAGAATCAGTCGATGCGGCTAAAAATCAATCAGAATCAATTGAAAAATAGATCAGCAGTTGTGTGTATGAAAGAAGATGAGAATCGTTCGAGGTGACGCAGAGAAGACGATGAAGAAGATAGCTTAGATCATAAGGAACGGAGATGTACGGAAGAAAGCTCGATTTCATGGGCTTATTAACTACAACGAAAATATTATAATTTAAGGGGCTTAGGCCCAAGTTAAATTTTATACCTAATAAAGATTGCAATCAGCTTCTGGATTCTGTTTAGGTTCTCTTTTTTTCTTTTTTTCTTTTTTTCTTTTCAGATTTTTTATTTATAAAATTATTATTCAAACTAAAAAAAAATTTATAATATATGGTTTGGTAAGTTTTTGGTTTTTGTTTCGGTTCGGATTTATATCCTTAATTTAGTAAGAAAAAAAACTTCAGTTTTATTGGATTTTTCTATTTTTTTTATACGGATGCACGACATGCCCTGAGATTTAACAGACCATAAGCAAGAACAAAAGCAAGGCCGCTTTCGATAATTTCATTACAAAACTCGATATATGTCTAACAAAAACAATTAAACTTTGAAATATCGGAGTATGAGATTAATACGCTACTTTAAAAATATGATTCTTCTTGCATTTCTACCTGCAAACTCATTCATCAAACTTGCGAAGTCAAGTTTTTCCGCCATACCTCTTTCAATTGATAACATCGACAATCCATTCAATCTCTCTTGTGACATAGTCGACTGTAGATAAGATTTTATGAGCTTCAACTTTGAAAAAACTTCTCTATGCAGAAGTAACTGAAACTGGAATCGTCATCATTATGCAATATGCAATCCATACATTTGGATAACAAATGTACATCATTTTGAAAAAATCTAATACCTCAACAACCTTCTTAATCTCTTTTGGTAAAATCCTTTTTAAAAGCTTAAGCTCCAAAAACAAATCAATATTACCATCAAGATCACAATGATTATCATGCTTCAGAAAATCTTCAAGATTGGCACAAGAAGCCATCAACTTGTCAGCGTTTGCTAACTTCAATTTCTTCGTATCAAATAAAAATCAAAAAGCATTTTCATAACTTTAAAAGTTGATCAAGCCTTGTCTCAAGAGAAATCAAAACCTTGATCAATGATATTGATATAATAGTTGATTATGAAATCTTCTTATGTTGTCAATATCATATCTTCCCCAACTGTTCCAGGCTCTTCATCATGATATATTTTCCTTTTACTATGACGTTGTGCTTTAAGAGAGAAAACATGATCAAATTTTCATTTCAACAATAATTGGTTCAATTTCTTTATAGTTATTAAAAAAAGAAACAAGACCTAACAATTGAGCAATATATATCCATATCTCTTGATTGCAGGAACTTGCTTTCTTTGTTAACAACAAACAAGAGTTCATACCAAACAATCATCCCATCAAAAACTCAAAACTCCTAATTCCATGGATTTCGTTCATTGCAAGAGACTCAATATTGCTTCTCGTACTCAGATTATCACTGTTATCTGCCACATAATACAAAGTCCCTTGTATCTTAGGAGCTTGAAATCTTATTGCTTTAACGCTCTTAATACGGCTCTCCCAGCGAGTTTATGATAATGGTTTAACTATAATACTCTTAATAGTATCTCTGAAAACTTCAATTTTGTTTTTTTTTGAAGAGGAAAACAAACAATAGATACGCTGAATAATTCCAAAAAATGATACTATCGGCAACGAAGAAGCGATATTTGAAAATACGAGATTCAAGCTATGACAACCACAAGGTGTGTAAAACTGCCCTTGGATTAATTTCAAGTAATCTCTTTTGTACTCCTTTATTTCTCCCTTTCATGTTTTACCCATTATCATAACATTGCCCTCTAATATCATCAATACTCAATCCAAGATCAAGAGTGTCAAAAAGCCCTTCTCAATTTTTTTTTTTTTACTTCTAAAAATGTCAAAAACAATTCTTCAATCTTTGGCGAACTCTCGGAGATATCCACACATCGAATAACTAGGGACACTTGTGCCCGGTGACTGACATCAAGAGTAGTATCAAGAATAACTGAAAAATATTTTGCACATCAAATCTTCTTTAAGATCATTTGTTTGATCTCAATCCCAAACATCTCTATCAACTCATTCTGAATTCGGAGACTCATATAATAATTATGAGTTTCACATTTTTCAATTCGCCTAATGTGTTATATCATCACTAAATCAAAATCTGCAATCACCTCAATCAGGCCCAAACAATTTCCATTACAAGCCATATAGTTTGTAATCGCAAGAGCACAAAGAATTATAAAGACTCCACTCTTTATTAATGTTTAGAAAACTCACTCAAAAACTAAACAACTCAATCTTCTTTCTTATTCTCAAAGTTACATCACAACTTTGGTATTTATAGGATGACACATCTTCCTATTCCTATTATCTTTAGAATTAGCTAACTCCTAATTCTATCTTGATCACAACAAGATCGGGTCTTTTCTATCCTT
>VBRH01001677.1:7591-18156 GCA_014578085.1 Cardamine resedifolia
AGATCGATCGATCTAGCGCTGGTATCGTTGAAGATTTAATTTGTGGTTAATTATTTCTTCGTGTTGTTTGGTTGTTTGAAATTGCTTGATGCTTTCGGATAGCCTGTTGTTGGGAGGATAATCTCACTCAGCGTTTGGTTTACCAAATGTTGATGCATCACTTTTGTCGATGCATGTAAAGATAAAGTGTGATCGTGGAATCGAGGCGGCGAAGAAGGGATGATTAGGACTCGGAGGTTGTTATTGCTTTCGTTGTTGTTTTTGGTACTGTTGTATTTGGTGGTGTTATGTAATAATAATATTTATGGGAATATTATTATGTTTGCCAAAAAGAAAAATGCGGTTGTTTCATCTATATTTTTGAAATTTTATTTATAAATCCAAAATTCAAAAGTTTAATTTTATTGTTTATATAATTATTTTAGAATTACTTTAGATTTTTTCTACAATTCTTTAATTTTTAATGAATTTTATATGTTTTCGCATTTTTAAAAGAATTTTAATTAAAACATTAATTGATATTATTTTTTATCTACTTCTGGGTGTTTAATGGATATAATTTAAGAATATATATTTTAATAGAAAAAAAATTAGTTTATGTATTTTTGTGAATATTTTAAAAGTTCATGTATTTTTTGTGGAATAGATAAATAGATAGTATATTTTATAAAAATTTCTTTTGTGATGACTAATTAGCAAAAAAAATTCTTTCAAAATCCCTAATTGGACAGAAATTCAAAATTGGTAAATAAATTTGACACATCCAAATCTTAAACGAATCCAACTTTCTTTTCATATAGAAAAAAATACCGTACCGGAAAAACAGCAAACAAAATTAGAATATTTAGGTGAACAAAAATATATCTAATACAGAAAACAACAAACAAAATCAGAATCGAAAACATCTCTTTTTGGGTTGGACTAAAAAGGGAAGAAGAAGAAGATGAAAAACCTTCAATCTCGCAGAGAAAGTTGTCTAACAAAACTTCCTAGTGAGATATAAAAAAAAAAAAAAACAAGTTCCATCCTATAAATTAAGGAAAGACCAAAGATTTTGTCCTAAAAAGAAAACCAAAATGTACATTGGAAAACTGAAGCCCAAAAGTGTATAAACATAATCCAACTTCTTCCCTCTTAATCCTCAATTGTCTGAATCTCTCCCATCATTATCCTGTTACTAACCACATTGAATCCCAGAACCGATGCACTTAAGCTTACCTTCTTCCCTTTCTTCGCCTTTTTCTTTCCTCCAACTTTCGAGAATCCGTCATTTGCAGTAGTAGCAGCAGCTGTGTTATAATAGTCTTCGCCTGTGTTGTTTCGGGTCGTCCCGACTCCTGAACCCTTTGATTGAAATGCAATCTCCACTACTTCTGATGGTAACAGGTCTTTGTAGTTGAGAAATTTGTCGATGAACTTGTGGTCTGGATCGCGTGACCCCAGATTTTCTTTCAGAAGGGATTCAGCTTCTGATCGGGATTGCTTCAGACAAAATTCCAAAACACTTGTATCTGACAAAAGGGGTTTCACATGACATCAAAAACAGAATAAATGTTTGATCAAAATTAAAGAGAGAGGATGTTCTCGCTCCATATGTTCTTCAATCTCCTCCAACTAGGTTTACAAGACAATTAAACAAAGAGTGCTCACCTCCAGATAAACTGGGAGTGACAAAAGTGAAATTGAAAACTAGAGTGTAATATGAACTTTTTACCTTCTGAACCAAGAAGTCTGAGACATTCACTTCTGCACCAATCTCTGAAGCCATTCGCCTCTGGGAAACCAAAAACACATGAGAAAACCAAGCAACAATTTGGGACAGATAGAGTGATAGTCAGTAAGAGGCAAAACCTGTGAGTTTTGTCACCGCCTCCTTTTTCCCTTTCTGTGATGCCTGAGTGACAACAGGTGAAGACGAAACCCGATCTGCAGATCCAGTTGAAATTGATTTCTGTCGATTCAGTGAGCTTCCTACATTTACTTTCCCAGGAGTGTTTTTGGTTCCCCAACTGTTTTGACTTGCAAGATGAGGGAAGTCTCCCCTGCTCGAAAATAACTCTCAGTTAGTCGATTACTTCAACAAATATAAGGCATAAAATGCAAAAGTATGTTCAACTTATAAGGGAAAGCTGCTCCTTGAATAAATTTAGTAACTAACAACACCAGATATATTGTGACTTGGAAACTCAAGGAACAAGAGATAGATTCATACTGTTTTGGTTCCTGGGTTGATTGCTCAACTGGACCCCAGAAAAGGTCATCATCTCCCTTGGATTTTGACTGCGAGGAAGATTGAGAAACAGCTTGTGAAGGGGAAGATCCAGAACGAGACCAGGAAGAAACACCACCCTGAGAACTCTGTGGTGGAGTAGATTTCTGAGTGGTAGGTACTTTATTAGGGGGTGGATGAGACGTCGTCGTCATCTTCTCCTGCTCCCTTACAATGTCCCTAAGTGAGCTAGGTTTTGTGGATTTTTTCGGAGCAATGGACCATGCAGCAGCCGGTGGAGCATTGTTAGCAGTCTCTCCTTTCCAAAGAACAAAATCTCCCAAAGAAGGCCCGGAAGGAATAGCAGGCAAAACTTCCTTCTCCTGCTGCTGCACAACACGAGAACTTTTTACCTTCTCAACAGAGTTTGTTGGGAGGGATGTATCTATAGTAGGAACATGTGCAGCAGTTTTTGCTCCAGAATTCTTAGCTCTTGCAGATTTCTTGCGGCTCTTTTTTGTTTCCTTAGCCTCAATAAAGTTATCGTCATCAAAAGACTCAGCATTAGTGGCTGTGACTTGCGTAAGTGTGTCATTGTTAGAGATGATTTCCATTACTTCCTTCTCTCTGTCACTGGATTTAGCCAAAACATCATCAGCCAGTAAATCATGCAAGTGGTTTTTCTTACCCTTAAGAGCAGGAACACTTTCAGGCTTTACAACACCGGTTTGAGAAATAATTGACTCTCCATGAGTCTCTCTTAGGATGTTAGGATCTGAATTGGTAACAATCCCAGCCCAAGGACCAACTGAACTCACAGTAGGAGAAATCTTTGGAGCCAAAGCTTCTGCTTGTGCTACCCTCTGTTCTTCCATTTGAATTTCTAGCAATGACTTTGGTTTAAAGCCAGGAGCAGGCTTCCACGCTCGTCCCGGCTGTGTTCGTGTGTTTTGCAGTGAAGTCTCTTCCGCCCTGACTGGATCAGCTTCGGAACTCATTAGAGAGGTGTTCGAAGCTGTGGCTGTGGAACTCTTAACAAGGTGAGTATCATTGTCTATCAAAGTGTCAGCCGACTTTTTAGTTCTTCGCTCTCTCACAAAATCATCAGCACTTTCTGTTTCGGGTTGCTTTGCCTCCTGCAGAGGAGCTTTAGAAGTTGTCTTAACCAGGTCAGCAGCCTGCTTAGCCCGCTGCTTCCTGGACTTCTTTTCAGAAGTCTTCCGTCCTCCAGGAAGTTCATTGTTTTTAACTTCAGTTGCAGGAGTCTCCACAGATAACTCAATACTGGCCTCTTCCTGTCCAGCATACACGTCCTTAGCCTGCTCCTCCAGCAACTTATTTTCAAATGTTTCAGGAGCTGTTATAGTAGGAGTGGAGCTTTCAATGTTTGGACGACTCACAGGTTCTTCTTCCACATTATGTGTAGCATGATAGCCAGGAGAGAGGATAGGCTTTTCTGAGTACAAGCTGTTCATGTAGTCTGCAGAAATTGTTCTTTCATATTCTGATTTTGCATCTCTTTTATGTGTATCGTCGATTTGAGCACCCAGAACTGTCCCCTCACTCATCCTAGGGTCAACATTACCAAACAGCTGGTGTTGCAACTGCAGAGAGGGTGTCCCGAAAGAAGCAATATTCTGATTAGTGGCATGAGTTGGGAGCAAATCAGCTAAGTTGGCACCTCGCTCTTCATGGGAAAGAGGGACCTGCATCTGCTGATTGACCTGTGACATATCTTTCGATTGTTGCAGCCTAAGCGCATCAAAAGATGGCTGTAACTGTCCATAAGATGGCTCTCCAAACCTTTGCTGAGAACGCTGCTGATCAGCAAGAACCTGGGAAAACAGCTGCTGTTGCTGTCGTAACAACTGCTGCTGCTCTTCTTGTTTTTGTTGGTGTTTGAGCAAGAGCATCTTTTCCAATATTAGACGCTGTTGTTGGGAAGAAAGAGGTGTCTGAGCATTCAACTGCAACAAGAGCTGTTGCTGCTGCAACAGATTGAGGGATTGCTGATCTTGGGTAAGTCCAAGCATCATATCAGGGATGCCACCTGGATTATTTTCAATAGGTTGACCAAGTAAACCTGCCAAAGGTAAATTCTGCTCTGGCAGCCTTTGCTGCTGCACCCCGAAGGGAGTTTGAGTTTGGAAACTTTTAGCATGGAGCAAATCACCTTCCTTTTGATTGGAATGCGGCCAAGCAGGAAGAGGACCACTAACAGCAGGAGAAGACCTATCTGTTACACCTTGGAGGATGGACAATAAATCAGAACTTGGAGAACGAGCAGGCTGTTGAGCATTTTCTGACACATTCTCTGATCCTGGCATCAGGTTTGCAGATTCCCGACCAGGCCAATATGAATATGGAGTAGGTATCGATCTCTGTCGTTCAAGTTCCAATTTCTTGGCCAAGAGATACATGTCAGCCCCACTATCAGTAACTGGTAAAGACAACCCACCAGAACTATTTACTGCATATCCTTGAACACCTGCAGACACAACACAGAAACAGAGAAAGTAAATAAAGTAACTAGTCTTGAGCGGCTAAGAGGAATACAAAAGATATTATTATAAAACATCAAATCACCAACACTAAGACTACCTTGAGCTGAATTGTTCAAACCCCCAGACATCAACGATTCAATAAACCGATTCTCCGCTACAGTTCCTGCACCGTGCTTATACCTCATATCATTTTGCAGCATATCAGCCTCACCCATCCCAGAATGAACTTTCCCCACACCAGGGAAGGCTGCTGTACTAGCTGCATCAACAAATTCATTTTGCTTGGCACCAGTAAAACCAGGTGGTGGACCCGACTTAGCCCGCAAATGTGGCATTACATCACCGAGTAATGAAAAAGGAGAATCATTTGGTGCACTTGCAAGACGAACTAGCAAATCTATGCCAAAATATCCAGCCTCAAACCATCCAATGATATCACTTCCAGAAAAGGGGCCTTGAATTAGACCCTGAGGATCTTTATAAAGGAGTGAAAGTTCTTCAGGCGAAGATGGCAGAAGCTTTCTAACTTCCCGCTCCCTGTCGAACACCAGCGATGGCTGCCTTCTAAGTGCAGGATCTTCACCGATTTGCCATCTTGATTCACCTTTGGACTGTGGCAACATCATGTTATTGCCACCTGGGTGATTTATTGAATCTTTAGGATGCGACCAAACACTGTCAGAAGATTTCAGCCTGCTATCAGCTGAAGGTTCGTTCCAATCATTTGATATCCTATTCGACCTTTCTCCCACAGAAGACTGACGCCATGGAGAGGCAGATTGAACATGATTATTTCCCTGCATACTGAGTTCTTTCAGTTCTCTGACAGGCACCTCATTGCCTTTCCTAAAAGGAGCATAACCTTCATGAGAAGCTGCAAAATGACAGAAACACCATAGCGTAAGAGGCTAATAGGGACAGAGAAAGAACTCGCATATCATTCGGAAAAACTCTTCGCAGTTTCAGCTTTGAGAACACTGCTCACAGAATTTCAATGAATATGAGTTAAGTTTGATAACTATAGAAATAGACATTCACTCAATTCTGATATCAGCTAGCTCAAACACCACCAACATGAGTCAACAAAGCTGCATGAAGGCCACAATATGTCAACGTGTACCTTCAGGCCTAAACTTATCATCTGGATAGATCCTTGTTTCTCCACTTTCATCTTTAGATTCCTCAGCAGCGAATGTCATATCTTCTCTGCTTCCAGCTGCAACAAGGCATTCAAATTTTTTACTATTGGTGTCATACACACAAAACACTAGAAGCCTGAATGTCTTTCACAGCATTCTTACCGGGCCTGATTCGCCTAGGTTGTGAAAACTCGGCAGGATTTCGTCCACTAGGGCCATCCTTTGTCGCCTGAGGGGCACCACTGCTCACTATTTTTCCTTTCTCAATCGCATCCAGAACATTCTATGAGGAACAACAAGGGTATAAATATCAGACAATTGAGATAATATAGGAGGAAGAAGAAAAACATTAACTAGATAAAAAAAATACTCACCACTTCATCGGCACTTGGAGCGCAAAGAGCCAGAGGATCTGATGGCTGCTCACTCGTAAGGGAAGGTACCTCAATGAACCCGTCTGGAAACTTTTCATAATACTCTATATCAGCCATCCTATACACATCCAACAGTTTCATTCTGCTATATCTCAGATGGGGAGGCTCTCCAGAACCACTTTCCCCCTTGTCAGAGGCAGATCCAGGGGGGTGAGACTGGTTTGATGCGCTAGTAAAAAGGCTTCCACCAGGACTCATCCTTCCACGTCCAGCTGAAAAGATGGCAGTGTTGTCTCCACGCCCCCTGCTGTGAGAGAAGGCTGGAACCTGCTTGTTTGGTGTTGATTGGGTGTGAAGAGCTTCTCCTCTTCCTCGACCTTGAGAGGGTCTCCAGGGCCGGTAATGGTCTCCATCACCAGAAGGAAGAGATGGACCCTTCTCACGAATGATTTCACCATCTTTACCAGGTTCATCCCACCTATTACGCGGAATCTCAGCTTCCTTCTCATCAGGTCCCCAGCGAGAGTTCCACTTGCTCTCACGCCGCTGCTCTGGCACAGCATCCTTGTTTCCTGAATCAGTCCACCGGTCATTCGGACCACGTCGTGGTTCCCCAAATCTAGGAGCCACATTATCCCACCGATCCACCTTCTTAGTATCACCAAAGTCTTTGTCACCATTCCGCCAGCGGTCTTTTCGAACTGTGGACAAGGTATCCCTTTCCTCATCTCGCCAACGATCACGACGACCACTTTCTGCATCAAGCAAGGATGGCCGGAAAACATCTTTTTTCTTCAGACTACCTGGTGTCTCCTCCCCAATTCCTGTTGCTCTCACAACATCTGAATGGTTTTGCAGCCCCTGAGCTTCCTGTAAAAGTTAAACCAATGTCAAACGTTAACCAAAGATTAAACTGAAAGAAAACAAAAAATACAAACTGCACACACAAGCAAACATGAACATACCACAGTTCCCATTCCAGTCTTGTTCTCCCCTGGTTTGGAGAGAAGCCACTGAGGTGAAAGTGGAATAGCATTGTCAGAACTCTGGATTTCTGCACAAACAAGACCAAAATGTCACTCTAATCCTCTGACATAAACACAGTATTCAGGTTGTCTCTTTAAGATACCACCCAACTATCACAAAAAAAAGCATACAAATTTACAATTATTTTTGGTCTGTCATGAATCAGGTAAGCATGGTCTCTACACACTATTCAACATGCCAATAACATTCAAGCAATAGACACCATGAACTACAAAATATCTCACATCTTATGGATCTACAAGAACACTTAGCTCATGGTACCATTAACAATCAGAGCTTCAGCTAATTCCAAGCATAACAAAACAAAGTCAGTCCCAAATCAAAACCCAAGAGCTAAAAACTGGTAAATGTTATAGCTTTTACTCTCAATCCAATTTGGTCTACCGATTTAAAACAAAAGGAGCAAACGGAAGAACAAAAAAGACGAAACCGATCCAGAAACACCAAAAACCCTAATTAAAAGAGACTTATATAAACTCTAAAACATTAATTCAATCAACGATTAAAGCATCGGGAAAGAGAAGAGCTACAATCACTTCCAAAAATTAGAATTGTATTTGAGTCTTCGAAATGGGAAAGACTCAAAACAAAATCTCAATCATCGAAAGAAAGAACAAAAAAACAGATGAAAATGGCGAAATACCTTTGAAGATCTGGTGCGGTGGATTGATGGAGAGGTGCTTATTGCGGAGGTCAGCGGCGGAGCCAGTGGTGGAGTTAGCCATGGATGATCGTATTCGAAAGTTACAGAGTTACAAAAAGAGAGAGAGAGAGAGAGACGAAGAGACAAGAGAGAAAGCGAGAGCGATTACGGTGAAGAGGAACGTAGGTTTTAAAACTCAAGACGGCGTAGGTTAAGATATTTCATATCAAGTGCACGTTAGCATCTCTCATAAAATTAAAATCTTTATGTTTTCTTTAGGGTTAGACAGTTTCCCCATGATTATCCACATTGTGTCTGGACTCACGCGTGTTAAAAGCGCGTGTGTTGCACTTTAATTTGACTATAGGTCTGCGTGGCGTGTACGCGCCGGGAAGATGACCTTGTTGTTTATTGTTTACATGTTTTTGTTGTCTCCTCCTTCACATCTTTTTACTGAGTCCTTTTGAGATGTGAAGAGTGGTGTTTGGGTCCATTTTACAAATAGAGTTGCTACGAAAGAACACTAAACCGGGAATTACATACAAATAGAGTTGCTACGAAAGAACCACTAAACCGGGAATTAAAGAGGCCGAACATGACTGGTTTGGGATTTGGCGTTTAGACTGATTTTGTGTCTTGTTTGATAGGTGACATGTGTGTTTGGGCGTATCTATATGTGGTTTGTAAATGTCATGATTTTACACAACCTTTTTTTTTTTGTTAAAAGATTTCTAATTAAATTTTTGGGCTTTTCTGAAATTACATAAATGCAAACCTACAACCACTATTAGATTAGGAATATGCCTAACTAAAACAAAAAGGAGATGGTGCTTATTCACTTGAGTTATTCACTTGAATTTTGCGGATGATAGTATGGTTTTTACCAATGGTTCTACATAATTTTTTAGGGTACATTGGAGGTCTTTGACATGTTTGCACAAATCTCAGGGATGAATGTTAACCTTTCAAAGTCTACTTTAATTGCGGCTGGTAGGGGAAAGCGGTTCTAGAGGAGGAGGTATCGATTCTGGGTCTGTTAACTAGTACGTTGCCAATACATTATCTCGGGCTATCATTAACAACAAAATGATGGCTTGACATGTCTATGAGCCCTTGGTGGATAAGATAAGAACACGGTTTTTAAGCTGCACTAGTAGATATTTTTTTGTTTTCGGGTCGTCTTCAGCTAATAAACTATGTCGTTGCAAGTATTGCAAATTTTTGGTGTTCCGTGTTTCGCTTACCAAAGCGATGTTTTGATGAAATTGAACACATATGCGACTCCTTTCTCTAGAGTAGATCCCCTAACACATCCTCAAAGACAAAAGTGGCTTGGGATGATGTTTGCATACCTAAGGACGAATGAGGTCTTGGAATTCGACGTCTCCAAGAGGTTTCTAGGGTTTTTGCTCTTGGTCTCATTTGGAAGTTATTCACTATGTCTGGTTCGTTATAGGTTGATTGGGTTAACCTGAATCTAGCCAAGGTTATTTTTGGGATACTACAGACACCAATATTAGTTCATGGATATGGCGAAAACTACTTAAGCTCAGGCCAATAGCATTCAATTTCATCAATGCAGAGGTTCACAATGGGAATTATGTTTTCTTTTGGTTGGATAATGGAACTGATTAGGGTTGGCTTATTGATATCACATGTGATCAAGGCACACAATAAAACATGGGACCAATTACGTAGTCGACGAACCAAACAACATTAAAGCAAAGTGGTTTGGTTCTCACAAGGAGTTCCTTGATTTGCTTTTATCACTTGGTTGGCTGCCAAGGGCAGACTTTCTAAAGGTGCACAAGCTTGAGCAGGGGGTTGTATACAACCTTCTCTCTTTTGCGGTAAACCGGACGAGACAAGAGATCATTTGTTCTTCGCTTGTCCCTATACATTCACCATTTGGATTGATATAGTAGGGGATCTTCTAGGAGTGTTCGCTGACCCTGACTAGTTGGAAACTCAAAAATTAAAAGCAATTAAATATAATACAATAAATCAGGAAAAAAAACAGAAATCAACATTTGTTTTACACTAATATATAAATACAAAACCAATGCATAGAAATCAACATCTATGCATTAGAAATTTCAAAACAAACAAAAAAAACTATCTCAAAAAGAAATGATTTTCATCACCAACCGGAAGCATGAATCATCTCTAACTCAAAATCACAAGATATCTAAATACGTGGAGAACAACGATATTCTCAGCTCAAGAAAACTATACACATAGTCTCAAAGTGTTTTTCAAAATCGAAGATCGTAACCCAAATGCTTCAACAATATTAAATGTGGAATTGTAATCGGAGATCTAGAAAGTTCTCAAACACTAACTACATAAGAAGAAGAAAAACATGATTGCTCAAAAGTTTAAAGGGGCAAAAAATATCAACACTTTACTTTGCAATCATAAATTTCATCACGAATATATTTTAAATTGGTTCTACTACAAAATAAGTTATCTTTATTGTAAAAGATAATTATATTGATATATCAATTTTAGAGTAAAGAAACAACTATGAAAATTTAAATAATGTATGATTTAAAATACCATACCAAAGTTAGTGACAAATGTGTTATATTATTAAATGTTTATAAGGGAGTAGTATTAATAAAATAGTTGGATTACAAAAAAAAAAAA
>VBRH01001678.1:0-15763 GCA_014578085.1 Cardamine resedifolia
GAAAGTGTTAGGTTTATGCCGACAAGGATGGTATCTCATATAGTTCTGGTTCACCCTTTTGGATCATATAGGACTAGGTGGGAAACTTAATTTTTGGTTTAGTCTGAGACGTGACTCGGTGTGCTTGATCGAGTTCATCACATCGAGTCCAGCCAGTATACGATTTTATGGGCTGTGACGAAAGGAAAGAAAGAAAAGGGTTAAGAGATTCCTAGGAGAAGGAAAACAAAAAGGAAAAAAATATGCTATCTAGTAAAGGATTTGGGGAATAAAAAGAGTTAAGTGTAGGCTATGTAAGAAAAATACTTGAGCGAAAAAAAAAACAAAAGAAAAGAAGAAAGCCTAAGTAATTAAAAAAACCAAATCTGCTAGAGTTACCTGTGCATTAAGGAAAACCTTCTCTTTAGAATAAAAGAAAGCACCCTAAGAGAAATGCATTGTATGCATCGGTTGGCATTCTCACCAATTTTAAAAAGCAAAATATGGCATAACTTACTGATTTGTGGTGAACCACGCTTGAAAAGCATCCCATCTTTCATTAGAAACGTACACCAATGGAGCATCTTTATCATTTTTCCCGCGTCTGATTTTATAGTTCTGCTAAAATCAACTTCTTCTCCAATTACATTCTCTAATTTGATAGGTCTGCTAAAAGCATCCTTCTCGCCAACTACATTCTCTTTAGGATCAAACTCAGGTACATAAGATTTTTGCGATAAGTGGCCTACGTTTTCATGAAGGAACTCCTGCGTACCCATATTTAGGTATATGTCACGAGTCTGAGAGAAAAAATCATCAAATTTACCATCTTCATCATGTCCATCAAAAATGAACAACAACATTTAAGAAATAAACAAAGATATATGTACATCAATATAAACATTAGTGTCTACAAAGTAGTACAATAAAGGTTACAATCCATATCGTTACAGCAGCTTAGATCCAACCATCTACATACCATACAAATCCAACATATAAATTTAGAGAAACAATATACACACCAATTCTGAAACAACCACACCCGTTTTTTTTTTAAATATTAAAATCCCCATAAAAATAATAATAATATCAATTAACAACTCATAGAAAATTCCAATAAAATAATTAACTCAACAAAAATTAATTCAACAAATTAATTCGCGGTTCAAAATTAAATCATAATAAACCATAATTCACCAATTTAACCACTAGACTTTTAAACCAAAACAAATCATAAATCTAATAAATAAAATCACTGACAAACCGATAAGTCTAGATCACCCCCTCTTCCCTGCCTTGATCCCACGGTCACACTTTTTGTTTTACTGAATCAATAAAAGGAGATGCATAAGTATTTCGATAAATACTTAGTGAGGCAATCCTCCCATCTACAGGCTATACACACAAACAATTAAGATATCTAATATAATTTAACATGAAAATACCGAATAAATCAACCATCTCATGAAACAATCGATCTAGACCCACCAGAGATCGTAAATAGCCTATAATCATGAAAACACATCAAATATCAAAATTATTCAGCTAAGCCTTTGGTCCTGCACTCACCTTGATCACCCACGGAAAATTTCCCGACGAAAAACTGCAATTTCCCGAAACCTCACAGGATGAATAAACCCTATAATCATCGAACGCAACCTAGGAAAATTAATTAAAAATAATGAGAAGTCAACTACTAAATAATTCCAAAATGACACAATATACATGAACACGTTGAGGCGTAAACTCCTTCTTCTTCAACAAGCTGCAACTCTCGTCCTCCATGGCGTATCCGTCAACCTCCTCGCACGCCGACACCTCTTCTTCTTCTTCTTCTTCGCTGCGCCAGCTTCTTCTTCTTCCTCGCCGTGCACGCATCACGGCCACAGATCAACACCGATCAACCTCCACACCAACGCTATCTCCATCGCCACGTCTCTGTAACAACACGGTGTCTCCACCTTGGATCACATTCGCGTCACGTTCGCCGGCAAGCCACCACCTCGCATCTCCTCCCCATCGCCACCATCGTTCTTTGCTCACCAACGAAAACACGATCAGGCTGGGACGAAAGCTTACCGAGATGAAGATGCTCTTGCTTCACCCGCACGGCACAGCCACACAGTCCAGCACCACCAAGCGCGATCTCCCTCTCTTTCCTTGCCGCGAACTCCGCCTCACCCTTGCGCCACCCTATGCTCAAAGATCAAACTGAAACTCCTCAACTTCGATGGCTCGTGATGAGGATATCAAGGCGTGAGGGATGAAACAAAACGTGGAGTTAAGGAGAAGAAGTTTAGGGTTTTACCCCAACTTTTGAGAAATTGCGATTAAGCCCTCCAATTCTCTGAATTTTATAAATTGGCCCCACAACTGCTTAATCGATCAATTAAACCCAACAAAATTTATGATCCAATCAAAACAACCCCTAAACTTTCTGATTCTCTTTTAAACACCCCAGCCCTATTTGGATCAAAAGTCTGAAAACCAGTTATTTAAACTCAAATAACCGAAGACTAAAATAAACTTCTCGTTTCCTGGAACATGGGTGTTAAAATTCTCCCCCACTAACATAGATTCGTCCTCAAATTTAAAGCTTCCGTTCCATCCGTACGGATTCACTAAAATTAACCCCACACCATGGCTACCTTTGACCTCTCCGGTCCCACCACCGGACATAAGACCAACTCTTATTGGCTTTAGTGGTTCACATTCGGTCGTTGGCTCAAGACTCAGGTCATAATCCTTTGCTCATAACTCATAATCATACCTCTCCACTCTAAGACACAAAGTCTTGGGAGTTATGGGTATCCATAGCACTCCACTCTCAGGCCACAAAGTCCTTTTGAGCTCTCGGTATCCAACTCATGCCACTCCACTCTGAGCAATATAACCTTACGAGTTCTTGGTAATCACATACCACTCCACTCTGGGTTATACACCTTACGAGTTCTCAGCACATGCCACTCCACTTTGGGCAATATAACATTACGAGTTCTCGGTAATCACATACCACTCCACTCTGGGCTATACACCTTACGAGTTCTCGGCATCACACTCATACCACTCCACTCTGGGTAGTATAACCTTACGGGTTCTCAGTATCACATACCACTCCTGATACAGACCCAAGGGTAGATGGGTCCGAGAAAGATAATGCAAACACGTCCGAGGAGCCTACCATGCCTCTAACCCTTACGGTTCCAAGCCTAACACCGGGGAAGGATTCATACAAGCGAGTCAAGGCATGGAGGGAAGAATACAATCGCCTGGTCCAGAACCTACTCACCAAACATCGGACATTCATCAAACCCCACAAAGCGCTCACCGTACATCGAGCCGAACTCACCGTACGTCGAGTCAAACATAGAGACAACAGCAACTCCAACCATCCTCCGACTTGGACCAATCCTTGGCTCTGAGTCCAGAGTATCTTCATTGCATCTTATGAATGAAGACACTACCAAGACGTCAAGAAACGCACACTCTTTTCCCGCTTTCGGGTTTATCCCATGTTGTTTACCAAGAAGGGTTTTTAACGAGGTGATGTTGTCTTGACAAGGGTCTAAGTGTTTTCTTGGTTTGTTACTTCAGTAACAAGTCATTTAAATTACTAAAACCCTTGATCCTATCTTCTAGAAGACACGCCACTCTATTTTGAATAACGCGTGTAATCTCCTTTTCGGTTTAAGTTTAATGCCGTTAGCTTTCTCTCCATTTGTGCCAAGCGGCCGCCTTCCTTGTGGGGTCGCTAGGTTACACCTTGTATCAGCTACTTGTTGCCTATTTAAGGCCTCTTCATCTCATTAATAAAGGTTAGATGTTTAAAGAAAGAAAACCCTTAAACTTCTCATTCGGAAACGCTATCAAGCCGGGCTCTAGTCTTTCCGCCTTTCTCCTCTTGTTCTTGAGCTGGGCTCGGACATTGGATCGTGCCACCTCTTGATCTCCTCCATAGATCTTGAGAGTAGTCACTTCGTTTCATCACATTTTCGTTTCAAGGTTCGGATACTTCTTCCCATAGTCGTTATCCGTTCCACTGCTTTCATTCTCGCATAAAGGAGCTTTGGTGGACTCATAGTCCCGGGGTTTACTCACCATTGCCAGATTTGACCCTACCTTATACATAGGGGTGTATCAACTCCATCCTGGGCTATCTACCTTATGAGTTCTGGGTATCGCACTCATACCACTCTACTCTGGGCAGTATAACCTTATGGGTTCTCGGTATCACATACCACTCCACCCTGGGCTATCTACCTTACGAGTTCTGGGTATCAGAAGAACTATCCATCCTCCCTAGAGTTATTGAAACAAGTATTTTATTGGTTTGAGGATAGAAACAACAAGTGTTTTATTGATTGAGGATAGGGTTTCAATTCCTAATGCACTCTAATCATGTCATTGTAGTACAAAAGGTGTCAATCCAAATGGGTGTCATGTTAACAATCAAGATGCGATCAAATGCACTTAAGTCAAGCCAAATCAAAGCGGTTTTTAGAGTTAACAGTCTAAACAGAACGAAGTAATATGCAAAGTGAACTAAATGACGGACTTGGTCAAAGTGATCGAGTACTCTGATCGAGTCAATGCAAATATTGGAGAAAAACAAGTGGACTCGGTTAGTGTGATCGAGTCAAGGAAGTCGAGTCAATGCAAAAGGCGGAATTAAACAGATAACAATGAAAGAAGAAAGGTCATGAGAATGGGGTAATCGAATTGTGATCCTCCTTAACCTACTTTAGACATCTAACAAACTCACTCAATGAGCTAATTCCTAGACGATTAACATCATAACAAGATAAATACACTGTCGTGGTATATATCAACAAACCTAAACCACTTCCTAATCTTAACACTTATTCAATGAAACAAAGAACAGGTATTAATGAAACATAGCTTAAGTAAGCATTAAGAGACAGTTCATCAAATTCGAAATACACTCTAAACATCTAATGTCTTAGGCTAGAATGTGCAAATCTCTGGAATCAGTTTGTTCGGGTATTTCATCGAACACCTTCCGGGTGAGAAATACCTTGAACCTAAATCCAATTGATCAGAGAAGAAATAGCATGAAAAACACCTAATCCAGAAGGGATTTAATCAGATTTACGCTTAAACATCTAAGGAGGTTAAGGAATCACCTAGTTCTAACCCATCCTCAAGAACCCTAATTCACTACTTAAGATCCATAAAATGCACAAACACAAAAAACGAAATAAACAACATATTCATATAAATCAAGATGAAATAAGAAGTAAATAGCAAAGAACTGAATTCAGAAAACTAAAGATCAAACAAGTTCAGGTTACAGAAACTCTTAAATGTTGCAAGAAAATAAAAGACACAGATCCGGAATTTAGGGAGGAATGTCAGAGAATAATTGAATGTCTCTGACAAGAGGCTTTCAGAAGGGTATTTATATGAAACCTAAAAACCCTAGCTCAGAAGAAGACAAGATAGCTTAGGTTGACAAAGTCGGATGACTGAACTCGGTATGCCTGATCGAGTCGTGGAGGTCGAGTTGGTGAAGTTTTGTGTTCTTGGTTGTCAACTCGGGATGGCGGTCGAGTGCTCATGGTCGAGTCTATGGACTCGGGTTAAACCGTGTCCTGATGCACAAAGTCTGGCTTGGCAACAAAGTACGTATTAACCATTTGTAGTCATCATTTGCTATTTTAAACGTCGTTGTGTGGTAAACTTTTTTTACAACCAATTCCATAATTTTTAGGAGATAGATGCTTTGCTGTACATATTTCGGGAGTATACAACATTAGGCCGACTTAAGGAAGGGCGTGTTGGTTTCATGAATTGTCTGTTTAACGTGCAATTACAAAATTCATACAAGAAGTTTCTGGCCCAAAAAAAGGACACATGGGATAGTCATGTTGTAGGTTATGCCACCGGTGAGTTGCCATCCCATGGGAAGACAGGAAAAAAATGGGCCACAGATTTTGACAGAGTTTATAGTCCGATCTTAATCAATGGTAATCATTAGATTTTGATTTGCGTTAACTTCCCGTTAAAAACAGTTGAGGTGTTCGATTGTCATGGAAACAACAATTGAAGGTATGTGGAGTCATTCGCAATAGCCATCCCATGTTGATAGGCACTGAGAGTAGACACCAAGGACGCTAGAGCATCCAAGACCACCGAGACACCCTTAGGACTCACGGCACCCTTACTTGCACCCGGGGACGTCACACGGAAGTGAGCAAGGGAAATTAGGAGAGGTTACAATAACTTTGTCTAGGAGCTCATGGCCACTTACCTAGCACTCAATGACCCGGGAGAAGCACACACTGTCTACCGCACCATGCATCCCTCTGAAGACTCCATGGCTTGGACCAACCCTTGGGATCAAGTCAAGAGTGTCTTCACTATATCCTTTGACTGAAGACACTTCAAAAGACATCAAAAGTCCTACACTCTTTTTTCCTTTTTCCGGGTTTTTCCCAATGGGTTTACTGGAAAAGGTTCGTAATGAGGCGATGACGTTTTAGTGCATCAAGGGAATTAGGGATTTTTCCATGGCTTATAACTTTTGTGACAAGTAATTAAAACCCTAAGACACTTGATTCTATCTTCTAGAAGGCCCTAGCCTTAGCCTTATATTTTTAACGCATTTATTTTTCGGTTAGTTTTTCTTTCCGTTTATGTAACTTTCCGTCTCTTTTGTGCCAAGCGGCTAAAGACTTTTGTAAACCCGCTAGGTCACACTTTGTAGCTTCCCTCTCTTGCCTATTTAAAGGCACCCCTCACTATGAATAAATGTTACACTCTCTTGAAATTAAAACCCTAAAGTTATCTCTTGAAATCCTCTATCAAGCCAAGCTCTAGAATTTTCTTCTTTTTTGTTCCTTGAGCCAGGCTTGGAACCGGAAGGTTGCTATGTCACTATCTAGTTCATAGATAGTGTGGTTGTACATCGATCCACCCTCATTTCCCCCTTTATTTTAGGTTGTTCTAGCTAGAGAATATTCGCTAAGGACAACCTTTCCGTATTGCTTTCATTTTGGGGTTAGTTCATGGTTGAAGCAATCTTCCCATGAACCACCATCGCCTATCTTATTAAGATCTCTTTCCCTGGATCCTATCAACTGGTATCAGAGCTGCAAAGCCTGGTTTTGGTGATAGTTTTATTTTTATCTCCATTATTGCATTTTAGAGTCTTTTGCATTCCGGTTTTAGTTTTATTGCATATCTCCATCTAGTTTCACTTCCACTTCATCTAGTTAATTTTAAAAATCCATAAAATTGGTTGGCATTCTCACCTTTAGCATACAAATTGGTGAAAATATGTTTTCATGCTTAGCTTTTTAGTTTTCATTGTAGTTCATCACATCTATTTTTAAACATCCAAATAAAAATAGCCATTTTCTCGCATTTAGCGTCTTTTGAGAGTAAGACTATGTTGGGTTGAGTTTTAATCATTATTAACATTCAGTTCAACAGAAAGACCTCCACTGTTTTGTTCTTAGCTTGCATTACCTTCATTGTAGGAGAAAGGTCCTTTTGATCTGGTTAAAGGCTCGTTCTTGTCCAATCATTAGCCGTCTCTCTTTTGTGGTCCCAAGCTTCCGCATCTTTATTTGTGTGTCTTAGGCTGTGCCACCGTTACATTGTTGTCCCAGCCTTGAATCGTGCGCCTTGTGTGGTGAGAGGAAGAGATTTTATCGAGTGGTCCCAAGAACGCTAAGGCGTATTGCGTGTTCCACCACATTTTTGTCCTTTTTCACTCTTACCCAATGCACCTTTTCCTTTGTACGGTTGTCACGAGCAATCATTGGCCAATCATTGTGGTTGTCCTTTGATTTTATCCCTCTTACGCGTTGTACAAAATTTGGTGACGTGTTCTCTTGTGAAACACACGGCGCCGACCCTATTGTCCTTTGCTAGCGTCCAAAGATCCAATCATTGGTCTTGGCGCGAGGAATGCTTGTTTTAATCGTACATCCTTGTCGTTTAGTTTTAAATATTCGTGCAAAGGCTCTGCCCCGTGTTTTTGGAATTATTCCACACAGAAACGTTGTTTGTTCATTTGGCAGGTACCACATGTTGCGTTATCATCTACCGTACGTCCCACCAATCGTCTACCAAACGTTCCGTCTGCCGATCAGCGGCCCGTATACAACCCGATCCGTGGTACGTTGATATATCCATATTTTACATGTTTTAGGCATTCATTTATCATCATTATAACATTGGTTCACCTCCTCTTCATACCATTCATAGCCCTTTTTGTCCATTTTGCATACTTAGAAGTATTTTGCATTAGCATTGCATACATTTGTGCATTTGGAGTGTTTATCAGGTGCCAAGGAGTGTTTGGAGACTGATTTGGACAAGGAGGAGCTAGTAAGCTTGACTCAAAGGCTAGACTCAATGGACTACACTCGAATTGGCGCCACTCGACCCATGCACTCGACCACTCGATCACCCTACTCGATCCCCTTTGATCGAGTCAAGCGCACTCGACGTCCCCACTCGAGCCAAACTGATCAAGTCTGAAGATTTAAGAAGCAACCTTTGAGATTGAAGCCACTAGATCACCCCACTCGAGCAAAGCCGGCCGAGCCAAGGAATTCATGACACCGCCTTTGGAAAATCACCTACTCGATCACCCTACTCGACCAATTCTACTCAAGCCCATCATCCGCTATTTTGTCTTTTTCTGATTAGGTTTTTGACTAAGGGTATAAATACTCCTTTATGTCATTAACCTAATAAGCTTGTTTTTTAGTATTGTTTAGATCTAGGTTTTTCATCTGATTTATCTCCCTTTCCTTAGAACATCTTAAGCATTTTTAATCATAACGTTCCTTATCTATTTGATTTTTGCATTTAGTTCTTTCCTATTTCATCTTATCTGATCTTTATCTTTATGATTATGCACTTAATTTGCATTTCTAGGTTTATGTTTTTGAGCATGAAATCTGAGTAGTGAATTAGGGTTCTTGAGGATGAGTTAGATCTAGAGAGGATCTTTGATCTCCTAGGGTGCTTAAGATTAGATCTGTTTAGAACCCTTCTAGATTAGTGTTCTTCATGCTAATTTCTCTCTGATAAATTGAAATTAGATTTTAGGCATTTCCTCACCCACCAAGTGTTTGATGAAATGCATGAATCAACTTTTTCCAGAGATTTGCATTTCTAGCCCAATAGATTGGTTGTCTAGAGTGTATTTTGGCTTAGGTAGATTGATTCATAATGCCTACTTAGTTATATTTCGCTATTGAGAAGTAGATCTGAAAGTGGCTAGGCTTGATGGCTTCTGTCACGAGAGTGGATTAGCCAGGTTTTTATGTCTATCATCTAGGGGTTAACTCTTTGTGAGTATAGTTAAGCACTCTAGGTAGATTAAGGAGAGTCTCTGATCCATTATCCCATCCTTAGGAATCTTAGTCCCCCTTTGATCTGTTTATTTACTGCCTTCATCACTCTACTTTGTTTCATTTGATGGCTTATATTCTTGTTTCATTTTATCTTTTGAATTTGAATTGTTACTTGTTATCTTCATCATGCTTGGCTTGAATTAAGTGTTCTTATTGCATCATGATTGCATAACATCTCACCCATTTGGATTGATAACTCTTTATGCTGCAATGACAATGATAAGTGCATTTAGAGGATTGATGCATTTTAGGATTTGAACCTGAGTAAGAATCCTGTTATCAATTTGGCGCCGTTGCCATTTGGGTGTTGTTTGTTACATTTAGGATTTCATATCATTTTAATCAAGTTCGTTTCTAACCCCTTTTGCATCCTGACTTTGTAAACCGTTTTGGTCTGTTTTGAATCAGGTACCCTTGACTCGACCACCTAGACTCGACTACCCAGCTCGAGTCAGTCAATCGAGTCAAGTAATCAAGGTTGACAGTTTGTCTTTGTCTCTTGCATGCAAACCATATCTAAAGGCAGCCACAACCTCCTTCGTTACCTCGACAACATAGTCTGGTTACCCCGTGAGTTAAGAGAGCAGAGGGACATAGTCAGGTTTGATCAAGAGGATAGAGTAGACATGGAGCAACACGACTATGTGCCAGCTGCACATATGCCTTAGCAGAGATGTCACATAAAATATAGAGTAGGAGATTCCCCTACCACTCACACTCAAAGGCATGGGATTGTGCCTCCTGCTGTCCAGAATAATAACTTTGAGATCAAGAGTGGTTTGATATCCATGGTTCAAAGCAACAAGTTCCATGGACTCCCTATGGAAGACCCACTGGACCATCTGGATGAGTTTGATAGGCTCTGCAGGCTCACCAAGATAAATGGAGTCAGTGGGGATGGATTCAAGCTAAGGCTCTTTCCTATCACTCTTGGTGACAAAGCACATCAGTGGGAGAAGACTCTAATTCAGGGATCTATCAATTCATGGGATGATTGCAAGAGAGCTTTCCTTGCAAAGACATCAAGACATCTGATGCGATAACGATGAGGAATCACGCCCCAATTTTGCCATAAAGAAGTAATGGGATAGTTGATCTCGTTTTAGACTCAACAAATGAGCAATCTTTGAACAAGATATGTGAAATTTATTGATAGACGCCACGAAGGGTTGCAGAAGACCCTTTGATAAGCCTTTAAGAGAACCAACTCGACAAACGAAAATTGGATCAATGATATATGGTTAAAAGAGTTTGAGAATAAAAAGATAGATAGATGAGAAAGATCAGAGTACAAGACATATAAAGAGAAAGAAAGGACGAAGGCGAAGAGTTGGTCGCAAGACATGCCTTGGGACGCAACACTTTGGAAAACAAGAAAGACATTAAAACAAGTTTGAACATAAAAAATGACTCTTCAAGTCATTCCCCTTCCTTGGCCACAAAATTCCTCTTGATAATGGGTCTGAGATGGATCAGAACTAGTGATGGAAAATGGAAGCATCTGAGCCACAAGCCTCATTAAAAATCTCACTCGGAAAACCACATGGGACAAAACCGAGATAAAGGAAAAAGAGTGCGAGTGGATCATATGGCCATGCAATAGCCTTCTCGAACGTGTATCTTTGACCAAGTTGGCCATGAAACAACTCCTAATGCTCGAGTAATCCTCTTGAATCTTCACTTGATGTAGTGAGACCCTAAAACATTGATGAAACTTCTTGATTCAGAAACAAGTTCTAATCCCGAGAGAAAACTCCATTGCTTCTTTGGCTCCAAGCTCGTCCTCTTCTTTGTTGATATCACCAACTCTATGTTCTAGTTCCTTAGTATCCCCTAGAATCTCTTCCATGTTGGTTCGGAAGCAAGTCTTGGACCCAAAAGGGGTTTTCCATGCTCTATTAGCTCCATGTTAATCCATAGCTTCATGTTTCTTCAATACTCTTTGTTCCAAATCTTTAGAGCTTTCCAGAATCGCATCATCCTCCCCAAGTTGAAAAATATTTTCCCTCAAATCTGTTTTACATGCCACCAACAACACTAAGTTAGAACCATTAGAGAGTAAAATTGTACAAAACTTACCTCGGAGATCAAACGGATGGTTGATGTTGTCATGGCACTTTAGGAGAAGTTCAGCATCATATTTTTTTTATCTTTGGGACCTTTGGACAGAACTCCCATCTTCTCCACAAAAGTAGATCTTCGGAAAGTGTTCATCTCCTTTGTCAAAATAACTCCAATTCCAGTCCTCACAAAGAAATGGGTCGAGTGAACTTCTAAGTCCGGGGGCTCCTCTTTTGTACCTGCAATGTTTTTAACACCTTTGGCAAAGAACAAGTGTATTATCACAGTCATGGAGTCACAATAAACAAGTAAACAAGTCTCATTTCGGACCAATGGATGATCATTATCATGTTCCTCTTTTACTAGCATCTTAAGACAAGATTTTTGTTCCGAACATTCTTTGAATAATCCTAAACTTTTCTCAATGATTCCAGGATATAATGAACTCATACTCACAGTTCTTAAATCATGAAAAACAAATTGAGGAAAAGGATTACTTACCTGAATAAGTTCCTTAGTGTGTTTGGTGCTTGTAATTATCACTGTAAATGGAAGGGGTGTTGGATCCGGGGGCTCTTCTTGGATCAGTGATTTGTTGGTGACCAACTTGACTTCTCTATAGGTATCTAAAAACTCTCATGGTCGCCATTGATAGGTATGGAATAAACCAAATGATGAAATATCCATTTTAGCTAGGCTCCATGGGAAACATGTGAAGTGATATAATCCAAATCTCGTGTGGTACAGATCTTGAACGTCCTAGATCTCCTGGCCTTCTAATGTTGCTTGGAGATGCATTTTGATGAAGACAAATGATAGTTTCTTCAATGAGTAGCTTTCCTTGAAATTAAAATCTCTGGAAAGTTGTTCACGGTGATCTCTTGCTTTTATCTTTCCACGAGCTTTATCACCATTACGTTCTCCAATTCCCTTGGCATTGGTATGTTTCATGCTATCATAAAAAAGGCCTTCCTGTAGTGGTAAGAGTGATCAAACTGTAACTTACAGGGATTATTACCTATTGACACATGCTGCAAGAATTTGTTAAGCTCAGTCGATGGCTCCGGTGGAAGGTTTGTTTCACAAGACAGTTTATCCAAAGAGACAAATATTTTAGGATCAAAATGTTCAACATCCTTAACCTTACCAGCCATAGAAATAAATGAACTTTCTTACCTTGCTCTTGTTTTCCTTTCAATTGAATTTGATCGAGATGTACCTCATGAGGCGGCAAAGGAACCAAAGTAGTCTTTCTCCCTTGAAAAGTTTTTGACTTCATAATTGTATAATCTGCACCAAGAGAAAGCAAGTTAGCTCTCATTCATTTTTGGGAGTCTAGATAGTTACCTCGGGTTTTAAGTGGTGGTGTAGCATCTGGTGGTTTCTCCTTGAGTTGATTAGAACACATGAGTACTTCTCCTAAGTACTTATGCTTCTCCACGCCTCATGTTCCTTTCTGAGCACTCATGGGAAAGAACAAGTGCCTTATTCTTTAAGTAGAGAATTTAAAAATAGAGTATTTGAAACTATGACCTGTGACAATTATTTCTCTTGAAGCAAGATCAGGTGGTGCACGTGGTTCATGTGCATGTTGCTCATATGCCTCATAGCTTTGCCTCTTATCCTTGATCAAAGTTATCTCTCCTTCTTGCTCTACGAGCTTCTTTTGTATGTCGAGATTCCTGTCCAAGTGCTCCTCTCCAGAACCTGAATCTGCATCAATGTCTTTTGACCAAGACAAGTGTATTATACTAGCACTAAGGACATCAAGATCAGAATTAACATAACCACAACTCTCGTTAAAACTTTTCTTTTTCAGTTCTAGAGTGGTGTGATTTGTTACTCTTTTAGTGGGACATTCTTTTGCATAGTGCTCACTGTTTAGATACTCATAATAGATTTCTTCTAGTAATTTCAAAGTGTTAGAAGACTTATCTTCAGTGTGTTTCCCTTGGACTTTGGCATTGGCTTGTGGAGCATGGTTTGGTGCTGGTCTAGCATACTTATTCCTCCTTAGCTCCTTAAGATCTCTCCACGTGGTGATAGATGCTTCCTTGTAATACCATCGATCATCAACTTCTCGCAACCACCATTTATAAGCGTCTCCTTTGAGTTGGCCAATTGCATAAGCTAATCTCTTTTCTTTTAGGATGTGGTTGTAGTGAAAGCAATCATCCATGTTTCTTTCCCACTCTAGGTAGTTTATTTTTCCTGAAAATTCATAGAGTTTAACTTCATTAGCTTATTGAAAATCAGAATAACAACAAAACTTATATTTGGGATCGTGAAAGGTTTTCTGTGAGCTGCTTCGTGTAGGTCTCATTGTGTTTTCTGGAGGCTAGGGATTAAGTTCTTGTTCCCTCCTTTTTCTTGCTCTGTTCAGCTCTTGATAAAGTCCTTGACGAAGTGCAGCCATTTTGTTGTTCATCATTTGCTCCATCTTTGCTGAAATCGCTTCAACGAGAAGCTTGTTGCAGTTGTTGTGTATTTCCTCATCATGATCGGTCATCTCTGCCTGAAACAAAACACAATACACACCCAGTAACTGGTTCTTTTGAAAACAAATCGATCGTGCAAAGTAAAACACGAAATGACCCTTCATATGACACAAAACTTACGCAGAACCCTAATCGCGACAGGTAAAGTTTGATCGGTCACTAAAGATTATCAAAAAAACTCTGAAAAATTCCAGAATTAATTTTTACAAATACTAGAATCGTCCTAGGTTTAGGTGAAATTGATTTCACAATTTTATCACAAACAAATATTTTACAAAAATTGTAACAAGATCGGACAGAAACACTTAACTTCCCGATGGTTGCTCTGATACCACTTGATGCGATTCCGGTGAGGAATCACGCCCCAATTTTGCCACAGAGAAGTTATGGGATAGTTGATCTCGTTCTAGACTCGACAAATGAGCAATCTTCAAACAAGATATGTGAAATGGATTGATAGACGCCACAAAGGGTTGCAGAAGACCCTTTGATAAGCCTTAAGAGAACCTAAGTCGACAAACGAAAATTGGATCAGTGATCTATGCTTAAAATAGTTTGAGAATAAAAAGATAGATAGATGAGAAATAACAGAGTACAAGACATATAAAGGAAAGAAAGAACGAAGGTGATGTTAGCTGAAAGCGTGCAGTAAAAGGTTTATTTTAAAAGCAAATTAAACACGCAGTAGTAGTAAAGATTCGATCCAGAGGACCAGCAATACACTCTAATTTTATGAGACAAAATATTAGCTAAGCAATTAAAAGGGGTTTGGTTTCGTAAGTAACAAGCGAAGCAAATAAAATCGGTTTTAAAAAAATTACCCAAGGAAGAAGGATACTAGAAAAGGAGATGGAAGATTTCAAGAAGGGAAATGTGATTTAGAGATTGTGGAACCCAAACAGATCCATTCTCTCTTGCAATTTTGTGCGATATCCTACTTCCTCTACAAAAATCTGGTAATCCCTAAACACTCTGAACTCCACCGCCAAACTAACCCCTTAAATCCCTAGCGTCGTCTACCCTGAATAGTGCCTATAATGAGAAGCTCACGCCACCTTCTAAATGAATGTAAAGACTTTATTGTCTGGAAAATGGAGCTCTTGTAGGTCTGAGATCATAAGTATGGAACAGGGTTTGAGAAGATGTTGGAGGGGTTTTCGGTAAGGAAGTGTTACTCACGTTTTGAATTATGTGGTCTGCAGGTTGTAGTGTAGGGTGCGGTCACTGAGAATTTGCGAGTTCCCGTGTTTTCAAACCTTTCTCTTATGCTTGGTTCTGAGTTTTGTTTCAGGACAAACAAAGATCTAAGTCTGGGGGAATTGATGTGTTGCGTTTTTGGCGCATTCTAACGGTTGTTTTTGAGTCTTTATCGAGTCTTTTAGTTTTGTTTTGAGTCCTTACAGGTCTAAAGATGGCTAAGGATGAAGATTGGAGCTTATGGAAGAAATTTAGCGAAAATTGAAGAAAAGTCAAAACTTACGCGCTGAGCACCCGCTCAGCCCCTGAGCGCCCGCTCACGACGAAGTGCTGAAGCCAAATAAGGAAGAATTGCAACTTTTCTATTTTTTAGGGAATAAGGCTCTGATTTTTCTCCAGCCGCCTCGAGACCTAATTATCACGCTTTTTCATTATTTTTCCTGACACGTTTTGCTTAGAAGAGAGACGATTTTTGTGAGAGAATTTCAAAGAGTTTTTACTTGTAAGATTGAAGGAGAAGAGATCTCGAGATCATCATTGAGAAGAACTCTGAACCTTCTTTATTTTTATCAAGTTATTCCATGAATATTTCATCCTCTATTGTTGCGTTTTCTCTTGCTATGGCCGAGTAGT
>VBRH01001679.1:2282-18013 GCA_014578085.1 Cardamine resedifolia
TCTGCACACCATTCTTCCTTAGCTCCAGCAAACGTCCATTTACCCTAAAAATAACTCCAAAATGTAATATGTATGCAATGCTAATGCAAAAACTCCTAAGTATGCAATATGGGCCAAAAAGGATTCTAAATGGTATCAATAAGGGATGAACTTAAGCTAAAATGAGCCAAAATACATGCTTAAAACAGGTAAAATATGGAGTTATCAGTTCTTCAGGCATAGAGTCATCTATGAGGATTACATCTTATATCCTCATTCTTGACAAGTGGTCAGCTACCCCATTCTCAATGCCTTTCTTGTCCACTATCTCCATATCAAATCCTGGAGTAGAAGTATCCATCTCAGCAGTTTTGGTTTAGTATCCTTCTTCGCATAGATGTGCCTCAAGGCTGCGTGATTTATGTAGACAATGACCTTAGAACCATCCAGATAGCTTGTAAACTTCTCAAAGGCAAACACCACTACTAAAAGCTCTTTCTCTGTGGTTGCATATCTCCCTTGTGCATCATCTAGTGTCCTTCTTTCATAGTAGATAACATGCAGCTTCTTGTCAATCCACTGTTCCAGAACAACTCCTACTGGATAATCAGAGGAATCACATATTATCTCAAATGGATAGTCCCAGTTAGGAGCTTAGACTATTGGAGCTGAGATCAAAGTTTCCTTGATAAAATGGAAAGCTTTTAGACATTCAGAGTCAAAGATGAACTATGTCTCCTTGCAAAGCAGCCTAGTCTGTGGTCTGGCTGTTTTGGAGAAATCCTTCATAAACCTCATGTAGAAGCCTGCATGCCCAAGGAAACTCCTGATATCCTTTACAGTCTTGGGAGGCTGTAGCTGCATCATCACCTCGACCTTGGCCTTATCCACCTCTATCCCTTTCTCAGAAACCTTGTACCCCAAAACAATTCCCTCTCTGACTATGAAATGGCATTTCTCCCAGTTCAGAACTAGATTTGTTTCTTCACACCTAGTGAGCACCCTGCACAAGTTCAATAAACAGGAGGAGAAGGAGGAGCCATATACAGAGAAATTATCCATGAATACCTCCACCATCTCCTCTATTAAATCCAAAAAAATAGAGGTCATTCACCTTTGGAAAGTAGCAGGTGCATTACAAAGACCAAAGGGCATTCTCCTATATGCAAATGTTCCATAGGGATATGTGAATGTTGTCTTTCATGATCATTTGGGTGTATAAGGATTTGGAAGAATCCACTATACCAATCTAGGAAATAGTAATAAGGATGATTTGCTAGCCTATCTAACATCTGGTCAATGAATGGTAATGGAAAATGATCTTTTCTAAACGCAGCATTCAACTTTATATAATCTATGCACATTCTATGACCAGTGATAGTTCTAGAAGGAATAAGCTCATCCTTATTATTTTCACAATAGTTATACCACCCTTTTTAGGAACACAATGTACAGGAGATACCCAAGTACTATCAGATATTGGATAAATGACACCAGCATCTAACAACTTAAGAATTTCCTTTTTAACAACCTTCTTCAAGTTTGGATTTAAACTCCTCTAAGGTTCAATGCTATAATTTAATTCATTTTCAAGATGAATCCTATGAGTGCATAAACTAGGTGAAATTCCCTTGATGTCATCTAGTGAATACCATATTGCTCTTCTGAACCTTGTCAATTCAGTCAATAGAAAATGCAACTCATCATCACTAAGCTCATCATTTACTATGATTGGATAGGTAGAATTAGCGCCTAGAAAGACGTACCTTAGACCTCTTGGTATTGGTTTGAGATCCACTTTGGGCGCCTTGAGTTCTGACCAATCTTCTGATGCGGGATTGCCAGACTCTACTTACAGGTCGATCTTAGACATCTAGTCTATGCATTCTGGCCGAGTTGAGCCTTGACTCGAGCTGCTGTTGGTCGATTCAAGAAGTAGCGCTTGAGTTGAACTTTCCTTAATTGCTGCCAAAACCTCTTTTTCTGACCCAATAAATTCCTTAAAGACTTTGACCCATCTGCTGCCTTGTGTGAGTCTAACAACTTCTCATAGTACAAGGTCTCATTGTTGAGATACCGATCTTCACCACTCTTGGTCAAAGCGGTTTGAAGGTGATCTTCCACAGCAAGCTCCTCTAGAAATTCATCAGCTAGTCTATCCATTTCCTCAACTCTGAAGATTTATCCCTCTATAGTTGGCCTCTTCATAGCATCCTTAATGTCAAATTTCATCTTGAGATCCATTTCCAGATTAAGATCAATGTTCCCATATCTGACATCTATGACTGCTCCAGCTGTAACTAAGAAGGGTCTTCCTAATATCAAAGGATCTTTTGGTTTTTCAACCATTTCCAGCACAACGACGTCTGTAGGCACTTCCACATTTCTAATCTTGATAGGTAAATCTTCTAATAGACCATGAGGTAGTCTAATAGACCTATCAGCCAAGATCAGGGAGATGTTGCTAGACTTGTATGTACTGAACCATAGCCTCTTAGCTACAGAAAGTGGCATGAGGCTTACGGATGCCCCAAGGACACAGAGGCAGTTTTTGAAAACCAATAGACCTAGAGAACATGGTAGAGTAAAAGAACCAGTGTCGCCTAGATTTTCTTGGACAATATTCTTCTGTATAATCGCGCTGCATTCATGTCTTAGTACTACCATTCCTTGAACTTCCTTAGTCCTCTCCATCACTGCATCCTTTAAGAACTTTTGATATGGAGGCACAAGCATGAAAGCATCTAGTAAAGGCATCCTTGCTTCAATTTCCTTCATATGTTTTGTCAAAAAGAGCCTTATACTTCTCCATTAACTCTTTCTTGAATCTTCTTGGAAATAGAAGTGGAGGCTTATATGGAGGGGGAATAAAAAGTGTTTCATTATTCTTGGAAACAGTTGGTTTTTCAATAGTCGAGGGCTTGACTCTATCAACAGGTCGAGCTAGATGATCGAGTTGTCCTATAGGCTTTGTAGAAGAAGTAGAGGCACCCTTGTTCTCCATGTATTTCATATTTGAGTTCAATATCTCAAACTTGTTGTTGAGATCATTGTAAGAGCAATCCATCTAGTTTTTCATCTCTGCAAACTTCTTTCCTACCTCCATTTCACCAGTTGCTTGACCTTGTAGAATCTATTGTAGCATATTCTTCATGTCTGGTTCTGGGGGTTATGTATATGTTGTCTATGGGGTGCAAAACCAGGTTGTTGCTTGCAGTATCAAGAAGCATCCTTATCTTGGGGAGAACACCTCTGTAAAGAGTACTGAGAAGGGACTCATTGTTGTATCCATGATGAGGACAATGAGAGGTATAGTTCTTGAATCGCTCTCAGGCTTAACAGAAAGTTTCACCATTCTTCTGGGCAAATCCGGAGATCTCATTGCGAAGTCTGCCTGTCCTTGCATTTTGAGAAGAACTAGGCAAGGAAAGCTTTCTTGCAGTCATCCCCGGAGGTTATTGATCCTTGACGTAAAGTCTTCTCCCACTGATGAGCTTCATCACCAAGAGAGAATGGAAAGAGTCGCAGCTTGAATCCATCGTCACTGACTCCATTGATTTTGGTGAGGCTATAGAGCCTGTCAATGGAACTTGTTGCAGTGGGTCTTCCATAGGTAGTCCATGGAACTTGTTGCTTTGAACCATGGATATAAAGCCACTCTTGATCTCGAAGTTGTTATTTTGGACAGAAGGAAGTACAATCCCTTTACTCTTAGTGTGAGTGCTAGGGGCATCTCCTGCTCCAATGTATCTTGGTCTCCTCTGTTGAGGCACTTGTGCAGCAGGCACATAGTCATTTTATCCCTGTGGGTGCTCCATTCCCACTTGATTCGGTTGATCTAGTCTGATTCTTCCCCTTTGCTCTCTCATCTCACGGGGTAACCAGTCAATGTTTTCGATGTAACGAAGAATATTATGGCCGCATTTGGATCTTGTTTGCATATGTAAGTTGTATCAGCTTGACTCTACCTGTTGATGTTGGCTGTCTGGTCGAGCTAGCGAGTCGAGCTGATGGGTACCTGAGACAAACAATCAAACAAGGAACCATAAAGTCAGGAATCAAAGTTGGTTAGAAAAGAACTTAATCTTAAGAGATCTGAAATACTAAATATAACAATCAAACACCCAATTGGCAACGACGCCAAATTGATAATATAATTTATTCAGTTCTAGATTGTCAATTCCCTATATGCATTATCATAGTCATTGCAGCATAATAGGTTATCAATCCAAATGGGTGAGATGCTAGCATATAGGATGCAATCAAAATCACTTAAGTTAAGCCAAGCAGTGATGATAATAGGTAACAAATCAAAAGCATAAGGTAAAAGAAATTTAGATAGAGCTAAGATGAGAAACATAAGCTAACAGAGCAAGTAATTAAAATGAAGGGCCAAAACCGTGAAACCGCAATTTTGGCAAAAAATCGCAAAATGACATTTTCCGCCAAAACCGTGAAACCGTAATTTTGCTGGAAAATCGCAAAATGATGTTTACCCGCCAAAACTGTGACACCGTAATTTCGGCGGAAAATTGCAAAATATTGTTTTCCTGCCAAAACCATGAAATCGCAATTTTGGCAAAAAACCGCAAAATGACGTTTTCCCGCCAAAATCATGAAATCGTAATTTACATAGAAAACCACAAAATGAAGTTTTCCCGTCAAAACCGTGAAATCGTAATTTTTGTGGAAAATCGCAAAATAACGTTTTCCCGCCAAAATTACTATTTTATTTTATACATTATTATTGATTTAGATATTTTTAAAACAAATTAAATCAACAGAGAAATTAAAATTAGTTAAAGGTACATTTGTGATTTGTCATTTTTGGATGACTCTTTTCCATCCAAATTATCCAATTTGGATTATCCATATGACTTTGAAAATTTTGCCTAGATTTCAAAACTCATTCAGATGATCCATTTGAATGATCAATTTTTTGCACTAAACAAACATCAATTCTCATCTCCATCCAGATGAACCATCTGAATGAGGAAACAAACATGCCCTTAAGCGTTTCTTCATTTCACAAGAAAGAAAACAAGTCCAATGTTTACAAACATGCGGTTTGAGCTCAAAAGAAAAATTGAATAATCATGGTTTTATGTGCTTTTAAACTCACAAGAATCAAACAGACCTAGGTTATCCTTTTTTTTGTGAAAAGAACCAACAAGAATCAATGGTACTTAAATCTTTTACATTCCATAAGGATGAAAATAGCCCATGATTACAAGTGGTCTTTTAAAAGTAAAACAAGGATAAAATAATTATTGTCTTGAGAGCTTAAATCCACAAGGATCAAGCAAGTGGACCTATGCTACCTTCTTTTATGTAAAAAAAAACAAAATAACTATGGTCTTGAGTCCTTATATCCAAAAGGATCAAGCAAGTGGACCTATGATACCTTCTTCTTGAAAAACAAACCAACCGCAAGTATCAATGGTACTTAGAAGTCTTTACATTCCACAAGGATGAAAGACAAGCCAAGATGACAAGCGATTCTAATCCAAGGAGAACTGAGCTAACCATGGCTTGAAGTGTATTTTAATTCTCAAAGGAAAGACACAAACGAGCCAATGGTTAAACCTTTTTGCTCCAATGGGTAAAGGAAAGCATTTTTTTGAGAAAAACAAAGAAAACAAAATCAAAACAAAACAAAACAAAATGACTTAGAGGTGAGAATGAGGCTTAAATAGGAAGAGATAAGAGAGTAAGAATCCAAGCAAACCGTGGCCCTTAGTGTATTCCATTTCCAAAGGAAGGTAACCACTATTTCTTTCTCTCCGTTGTGGTTCTTCACCACAACCACCATTCTTTCCTCTTCATGGTCATTTGTTCATGGCTATTGATTTCCATGAAGGAACACACAAGGAACGTGGATAATAGCATTACCCAATGGCCAAAACAATTTTAACAAAATATTTTAAAAAGATTTATATAAAGAAGAAGAAGAAGAAGAAGAAGAAGGAGACCAGAGGATTCTATGCTCTAATACCATGTTAGAATAGAGAAAATTTTGAACCTAGAGAGAGAATATAGAGAGTGTAGAGATTGAGAGAGAATAGAGAGAGAGTGAAAATAGATGATAGAATGGAACCCTTAAGGGTTACCCTTCATTGATGTAGGTTACAACATATAAATAGAGAGCCAATTAGGACTTCTCTTTTACATAGAGGTAAGACTATATCTATTTTAATTTAAAATTTGAATTCAAAATAGAGACTCCTCCTTCTTTTGGCTCCAATAGGATAAGGTTTCAACGGCTCTTTAACATGACTTTCGCCCGGAGATTTTCACACGAATTTTGCAAGAACCCATTGTAACTTTTTCTTGCCATTTCTCTTGGAACCAAACCACGGGAATCCTTACAGTCTATACATTCCGTACGGTTCCGAGGTTTAGATAGGATTGATCAATAATGACCATGTTCTACTCTTCAACTCACACTTGAAACTATTTCCTGGGAAGCTTAGAACGCAATGGTCCGGAATGTTCAAAATCAAGGAGGTGAAACCATACAGTGTTGTGGTACTTTGGAACCGTAATGGAGGTGACTTTACAGTCAACGAACACGATTTTAATCCATATCTTGCAAACAGTAAAGAATATGAGAGGGAAAATATCCCCTTAGATGATCCTTTGGAAGCCTAGTCCGAAATCCATTTCAAGCTAAAGAATTTAAACAAGCCCATAATGGGAGGCAACCCATATGTTTATTTCATTTTGCTTTGATATTTTTTCATGCATTAGTTTCAGATTTTACATAACTAAATAGAAACAAAAGAAAAAGGGAAGAAGAATGTCAACACAGAGCTGAAACAAGAGAAAGGGCTCTGGAGCTCTAAGAAGAGCATGTGTATCGCCAAGAAGCCTTTCCAGCGATGCAACAAGGCCTCCATCAGTGCCAGCAGCAAGTTTTGTCCCAACCAGCTCCAGTCTGCATCAAAGCATCATGCATTGCATGTAGCTGAGGATGCTTTGATCTCACCGGTTGGACCAATGACTTGTTCAAAAACAAGAAACTTCAACCAAGCTATTGGAGGATTGATTTAACGAATTTGAAATCATTTGGATCACTTGAACAAGAACAGAAAAGATGATATCCGAACCACATGGTTTCGATACATGCTCAAGAAGATCAACAAATGGGCAAGTGACACATTTGTACTATTTTTTCCCACCTATTTGGTTTTGTCCAAATGGATTTTCCAAAAAGAGGTTTTCAATGAGGTAAATTGATCATTTACCATTACCATTTGTTTGATCAAGCGGGGCTAGAGAGTTTGCCGAGGTTGGATCCTAATCAACGTCTGAACACGTTAGTATGTAATTTTTAAAATAATCATTTATTTAGTTATATAGTCTACTATTTTTAAGGTTTGGTGTGGATTCAAAGGTCGGACGAAGCATCTCCGACACCATCAAGAGCTATTTCACCACCGATCCTCATCCAAATTGGTCTCTCACACCGGATGACATCAAAAAAAGGTGGTTCAAATATTTTGCGTTATACTTTATTACTTTTTTATGTATTAATTATGTTATTTATAATTTTATTACTAATCATTTATATTCTCAGCAAAAATGGGTTTGGGAACTTGCCATCATCGAGACGGTGAAGGCAGAGTTCAATGCAAAGGTGATGAGACAACTTGCTAACACCGTTTCCGACTGGAAGGAGCTCTGGCAACTCAAAGGAGATGAAGCAAAACCCCCATTTCTGACCCAAAGTGTATGGGAGGGACTTGTACGCTATTGGATTGATCCACATTCGATCAGAGTTTCCAGCAAGTGTTTCGTCTCTCGTCTTATAGTTTGTCCGGACAGACATTTGCTTATGCCTCATACATCCGGACAAGCACGTTTTACGGGTTTCCGCTTACAAATGGTATGTATGTTTGTTATTTAAATTATATATTATATATACTTAAACTAATTTTTACTGTTTTATGTTTTTATAATTTTTATAGACTAACAGAGGGCTGCTTCAGTCTCTTTCAAGATTGTTCGAGCAGACCCACAAAAAGAAGAGCGGGGTTTTTGTGGATGCAAGATCTGAAAGAATCCAAAACGAGGTCACCGCAAAGATGCATGAGCGCCAGACTCAGCTTTCTCAGCAAAGCGAAGGTGGTACTCCGGTAGAGTTGAGTACAGTGGAATCTGACAAGATCTTTGAATCGGTAATAATTTTTTTTAATTTACATCTTTTAATTACTAATTTATTTTATAACATTTTTCATTAATATGTTTTTTAAGTTGCTCCAAAGAAAAAAAGACGAGTTTTAGGCATGGGATCTTTTCAAGATGTCTCGATGGCCACTTCTTCATATGCACGTAGATTGGATGATGATCAAGTACAACTTCGATCTGATCTAGTTGCTGCAAATGCCGAGATGGCATCTTTGCGGACTTTGCAAGAAACGACACGGAGCCAAGATGAACGAATGGACAGCTTGTTTGAACTTTTGGCAGCGGGTAATCCGACGTTGTCTCATGCATTGGAAGCAAGGTGGGAGGCTATTCGACTGCAGAATTTGGGGCAACCAACACAGCATAAGCAGAGCGAGTTAGATCGTAGAGCCGCTGAAGCCGGCCTTTTCAGCAATATTAGTTTGAACACTTTTTCTATATTTTCTGTTTTAGATAAACTTTTAATTTTGGTTAAATTTTTTTAAAATTTTTTTATTTTGGATTAAATTTTACTCATTTATTCATTATTTTAATTTTAATTTATAAACTAAAGGTTAATATTTGAAAATAAATATTAATATATAACGTCGTTATTTCGTCATAAATGCTACAATAAATTAATAACGCTTCTTCTTCCCTGTCATCATTAATTCGTTGTAAAAATTATAATGCCTTTAAGACGAATTAGTTGCATCGACTATGTTACAACAATTTACTTAGTCATAATTTTTGTACGTCAAATTTACGACGAACACATCTACGTCGAATTTATGATGAAATGTGTTACGACGAATCATCCATTACGACAAGATGTTAACGATGATTTTGTGTTCGTCATAAAAACGTTGTAAATCATTGTTAACGTTGAGTTAAGGACGATATTGTCCGTTGTTAACCCTATGTTTTCTTGTAGTGTCACATTTGCATGAGTGGAATCCTTGCGGTAGCATTGGTAACATCCGTGGAGTCTATTCTCGGGTGCCTATCACCGTGGGATTAAAACAAAGAAGAGAGGATGATCTAGACTCGCCGGTTTGTTTTCAGTGTTTCCTATTTATTAGTTTATGATTTTTGGATTAAAATCTAGTGGATTAAATTGGTGAATTTATTTGTTTAATTCCGGTTTAATTTTAGACGGCTAATTTATTTGAATTAAATTTCGGTTTTACTTGGGAGTTGAATAAGTTATGTGGAGTTATTTTATGGTGTTTTAGTAAATTTATTTAATTTTCTGGAGTTGATTAAGTATTATTCATGAGTAAGTTGAATCTTAAGTTGGTTTGGGAGTAGTTACGGGTTCGGTTGTTTCAATTTGGTATCAGAGCGATTATGGTTCTAGGATGGTTTAGGAAAATTTTAATTGGGAGTTAATTTGATTTTTTTGGTGTTGTGTGATGCATGAGTTAAACCGTTGTTGAAGTTGATTATGTGAGTTAGTCATTTTGTTTGGACATGGAGTTCTAGATCATCCTCTTCGAGCCTTCAATGAGATTCCACGGTAAGTTGTTTTTCTCTTGTTAAGTGTTTGTGTGTCTTAACTGTTTGTTGTGATAGTATGGATGGCTAACTGATACAGCCCTAAGAGTGTGAGTTCGTTCGCGTTGTTGGCTTCAAAGTAGGCGTCGAGCTCTTCCTTTGTTACCGTTGCGAGTAGTAGCGGGTGGAGGAAAGCCGAGTTGGCATCAACCTCTGTCTCGTGATTCCAGGGTGAGGGATCTGATGGTGAATCGAGGAACAACACAGAGAGGGTGGAGATTCTCTGATACGGTTTAGTTTTTGTCTGAGTCCAAAGGGGGAAGCCGCTCCTTCGGAACGAGAACTAGGGTTGCTAGAAGAACTGCTTTATTTTATTAAAAATCAAAGGTAAAGATTACAACTGCTGTAGGGGGACTTTATAAACAGTCCGTCAGCTAGCCCTAGGGCCAAAAAATAAAACGCAAAAACAAAAGAAGTAAAACGCAACAAAGTGTAAACTTTCCGTTTTTGGGACAACCTCGGCTTATTTAAAAAAAAAGACAATTTAATAAGTGTTCGAAACATTCTAGCAGAACTAGAGTTTTCCATGATCACCTGCAACAACAGCAAATATCATATTGACGTGACTTACCTTGGCGCGGGTTACATGGTAGTCGGAGTGGTCCATGTAGCGGTTTCCTAACATGTCTTCGAGTCCAACTTAATATCCGTGCCACTCCCCTGGATGGATTCTTGAGTGGCTATCATCCTCCAGCTCCAGTGCTTGCGTAGGTTCTTCTATGGTAGTAGTTGGTGTGTTCTCTCGCCTTGTGCGAACGGCGTTCTTGGCAATGGTTGGGTCTTCATCTCCTAGCTCCAACTCTCGTGTTTCTTTTTTGATTCTTTTTCGTTCAGATGTTGCCTTGGTGTTGATTTGCTGGAGGATTTTAAAGCCCATCGATTTGGACCGAGTAGTTTTTCTTGTAGGGCTTGACATTGCTTCCATGGTTTCCTCGGTAAAACTGCGGTTGTCCTTGGTGCTATCAATCATTTCAGAATCGGATCGTGGTTCCTGCAATTTTCCTTGAACCATTCGTTTGAACATAGGGTGTTTGCCAAAGGTTCTGAAAACTTACCTCTGATAAATGAGTGTTTTGCTCCATAGACGATGTGGTTCTTGGTTTCTCGATGGTGGTATCGTCCGGTGTCGGGTAACGTGATCGGGTGTGCGTCTGGTGCGCGTTTTCTTTGTTCAGCAAGGTCTATATGCTTTCGTTGAACTGTAACCTTAGGCTTTTAAGCTAATTCCGTGTCATGGGTCTGTGGCTCACTGTTGGAACGTCGAGTTCTTCATGGATGTCCTAATCATACCCTCCCCCTTGCGTTGGTTCTGTCCTCAGAACCGTTTCATCTGCATCAAATGGGGATAAATCAGCAACGTTGAAGGTCTTAGAGATGTTAAACTCACCTGGGAGATCTATGCGGTAGGCGTTGTTGTTTATCCTTTCCAAGATCTTGAATGGTCCATCTCTGCGGGGTGCTAGCTTGGATTTTCTCGCCATGGGAAATCTTTCTGGCCACATGTGTAACCACACCCGCTCTCCGGGTTCAAAAATGACTTCCTTCTTGTGTTTATCCGCTTGTCGCTTATATGCTTCCGTCTTCTTTTCGATGTTCTCCTTGACTTCGGTATGTATCCTTTTCATAATTTCCGCTTTGGTCGCTCCATCTTGACAAACCTGGTCTACTTGGGGGATTGGTTTTAAGTCCAATGGTGCCAACGGTTTAAACCCATACACCACCTCAAACGGGGACATCTTAGTAGCGGAATGGTTAGCATGATTATAAGCAAATTCAACAAACGGTAGACATTCAATCCAATTTCCTAAGTTTCTACCAACGGTGGCTCTAAGTAAGGTGGAAAGTGTACGGCTTACCACTTTCGTTTGCCCGTCGGTCTGGGGGTGGCAAGTGGTAGAGAAAAGGAGCTTGGTACCGAAATTTTTCCATAAAGTCCTCCAAAAATGGCCTAGAAACTTTGTATCCCTGTCTGATACAATGTCCTTGGTATCCCATGTAGGCGCACAACCTCCTTGAAGAATAAATCGGCTATATAGGATGCATCAATTGTCATAGCACATGGTATGAAATGCGCCATTTTGGAAAACCTATCCACTACAACGAATATGGAGTCCTTGTGTTGCATTTTCGGTAAACCTACAACAAAATCAATGGAAATATCTTCCCAAGGGGAGTTAGGTATTGGAAGAGGTATATAAAGACCGTGAGGGTGTAACCTGGATTTTGCACGGAGATAGGTAACACACTTGGAACAAAACTTCTCCACGTCCCATTTTAAGTGGATCCAAAAGAAATGATCCTTAACGACCGCTAGTGTCTTGTCCCTCTCAAAATGTCCCATTAGTCCTCCCCCATGAGCCTCTTGGATTATTAGTTCTCTCATGGATCCCTGGGGTATGCACAGTTGCTTTCCTTTAAAAAGAAACCCCTTATGTAAATAAAACTTCCCAAAAGCTCCCTTAAGGCACTCTCCGTGAATGTGCCCTAGCTCCGGGTCTTGCTCGTAGGAAGCCTTGATATGCTCAAATCCTAGCACTTTGGCTTCTATTGTTGATATTAGTGCATGCCTTTGAGATAGTGCATCTACCACTATGTTCTCCTCGGAATAGTGCATCTACCATAATCCGAATGGCATGACTAGCCACTCATACAAACCTTGTTGTGTTTTGAAGGTCGTTTTCCATTCATCTCCTTCTTTCATCCTTACTTGGTGGTAGCCACTTTTAAGATCGATCTTTGAAAATATCGTGGACCCACTTAGTTCATCGAGCATGTCATCTAAACGGGGAATTGGGTGGCGGTACTTGATGGTGATGTTATTAATCACGCGATAGTCCACACACATTCTCCATGTCCCGTCCTTCTTGGGTACCAATAGTACGGTCACGACACAGGGGCTAAGAATCTCTCTAATATACCCTTTCTCTATCAACTCTCGGACTTGCCTCTCCAGTTCCTTAGTCTCCTTGGGGTTCATGCGGTAAGCGGGCCGATTTGGTAAGACGGCTCCGGGAACAAGATCATTTGGTGTTCAATACCCCTTAGTGGGGGGTAAACCCGCGGGCATCTCTTCCGGGAAAACGTCTTGAAATTGTTCTAAGACTTTAGCCACTTCCGGGGGTATGCCTAGGCCTATAAAATAAGAGACTAGTACTTCCTTGTAGATCATTAGTAGCACGGTGTGTTTAGACGCTAAGGACTTAATTATTGAATGGGGAGACACATAGAGGTTTACCTTACTTACTGGCTTTCTTTCGCCATTTTTGTTTGCATATCATGCACTTGGAACGGGCTGTGAGGCGCAAGGTTGTACTTGTGCTTATTGAACGTAAAAGAGTATTAATTAGTTCTCCCATCATGAAAAACCTCTCAGTCGAATTGCCACGGACAGCCAAGGAGAAGGTGTCCCGCCTGCATCGGTACCAGATGAGGACTTACCCGGCAATCTTCAACTCCGCTTGGTCATTAAGCCATCGTAACTTGTTGGGTCTGGGGTGCTTGGTGGTGGGGAGTCCTAGTTTTTCAACCATGTATTTGTTGGCTACATTGGTGAAAGACCCGCCATCTATGATCAAGTTACATACCTTGTTGTTGACGACACACCGGGTATGGAAGATGTTTTATCGCTGAGCGGTTTCTTCTGGGTTTATCATAACGCATATAACCCTCCGAGTTATCAACATCTCGCCAACCTCCGAATATTCAGTGCTCTCCTCCGGATCAGCGTATTCGTCCTCTTGTTCATCTTGTGATTCGTATTCTCCACTTGGTAACAACATCATGACTCTCTGATTGACACAGTCCCGCGCATAATGTCCCCTCCCTTGACATTTGAAATATGTGATGTCTCTTTAACGCTAAGGGTTTTGGCCTGACCCGCCTGGTGCCCGTGTATCCTTTGCGGGGTCGTTGTTCTGGCTTTTGAACTTAGAGTCGACTTCTATTACTCTTCCTTTGTCTGAAGGTTTGCTCGCACTAGGAGCGTTGCAATGAGGATTTTGTTTTGGTCGTGGGGCGGATGAGTGTTTTCTCCAAATCTGAAACTCGGCTTATACCGCTAGGTGTAGTACCTCATGCATCTGATGCTAGGGCTGCCGCTCAACCTTCCTAGAAATCCTTTCGTGTAACCCGTCGACAAACTGTGCCATCAAGGATTCTTCGGTTTCATTCAGTTCCAAGCGCCCTCTCAAGGTCTCAAACTCATCATAGTATTCTTCCACTGACTTACTTCCTTGGACGAGTTTCCTAAACTTTCTTTGATTCGCTCGGTGATAATGTGGTGGCACGTATCTTCGTCTCATAGCTTCTTTCATGTTATCCCATGTCTTGATGTGCCCATATCGGTTTCTTCTCCTTTCGGCAAGCTCACGATCCCACCAAGTCAAGGCGTGTTCAATGAGCTGGGCAGAAGCTACCGCAACCTTCTTCTGCTCTGTATAGTGTAACACTCAAATATATACTCCATTCGCTTCTCCCAGTCGAGGTACGCGTCAAGGTCTACTTTCCCAGCAAACATAGATGTGATGAGCTTGGCGTTCGAATTCTTAGGGTGGAAATTCTCATCTTCCCGTTGCCTTCCTCTATGAACTGGATCTCTTTTACCGCCTCTTGGATCTTGTGGGTGATTGTAGTGATGTTCTTCCTCGTCAGTGTCGTACAGATCTTCTTCTATTCGAGTTCCTCTCCTTGGTTGCACATTACGGGCATTGTTATGGACATTATTTCCCGGAGGCCGTTCCATGCATAGCATTCGCTCATCCATGGACTGTAGGCGCTCTTGGATATTAGCTAGTAGTTGGGCCATAGCGGCGATTGGTTCAACCGGTGGAGGTGGTGGTGGGGGATCTTGTCCGGCCATAATTTGACTAGTTCCTAGGACCAAATTCCTCAAGGACCGTTAATACTCAATGATACGGATTCAAAAGAAAAGAAATATGCGTAAATATGTAAAAATTCTTTTTTTTGTTTTTTTTTGTTTTAAATGTTATATGCGATAACCTAAACTTAAACAGAAGTTAAACAACAAAAGCGTGGCAAAGAAACAATAAAACCTAATCGGCACAAATATGCAAGTTCGGATCCTCTAAGCTAGTCGGTCCAAAAGATGGATTTATCTTATAAAAAAATAACAAAAACGAGAAGGGTGGACTCAAAACAACCTGATGTAGAACCATTAGGCTCTGATACTAGATGATACAACCCTAAGAGTGAGAGTTCGTTCACGCGGTTTGCTTCAAAGTAGGCGTCGAGCTCTTCGTTTTGCGAGTAGTAGTGGGTGGAGGAAAGACGAGTTGATGTCAAGCTCTATCTCGTGATTCCAGGGTGAGGGATCTAATGGTGAATCGAGGAACAACAGAGAGAGGGTTAAGATTCTCTGATACGGTTTAGTTTTTGTCCGAGTCCAAAGGGGGTAGCCGCGCCTTCGGAACGAGAACTAGGGTTGCTAGAAGAACTGCGTTATTTTATTAAAAATTAAAGGTAAAGATTACAACTGCTGCAGGGGGGACTTTATAAACAGTCTGTCAGCTAGCCCTAGGGCCGAAAAATAAAACGAAAAAAAAAAGAAGTAAAACGCAACAAAATGTAAACTTGCCGTTAAAAGAAAAGACAATTTAACTAAGTGTTTGAAACATTCTAGCAGAACTAGAGTCTTCCATGCTCACCTGCAACAACAGCAAATACCATATTGACGCGACTTACCTTGGCGCGAGTTACATGGTAGTAGGAGTGGTCCGTGTAGCGGTTTCCTAACGTGACTTCGATTCCAACTTGATATCTGTGCCACTCCCCTGGATTCTTTAGCCTCTCTTGATGGATTCCTGAGTGGCTATTGATGCTACGAGTTTTAAACCCAAAAATAACAACTGCAAGTGCACAGCAAATCACAGTAGTACAAATGGGATCGAATCCACAGAGACCAAGGTTACGTTTTGAAACATAAAGAAATCAATTAAGCTAATAATATGGGTTGTTTGTTTTTGTGACAATAAAATAAATAATCAGCAAATTAAAACGATGTAAACTTA
>VBRH01001680.1:0-15751 GCA_014578085.1 Cardamine resedifolia
TTTTTTTTTTTTTTTTTGCTATTGAAATCGGTGTCAAACTGTTAGGTTAAGCTTAATGAGATTTTTCAGAGATTAAATAAACCAATTCTTGATTTGGGTCATGTTAGATTGAGGATGCACAACCCATCTCCAACAATAAATCCTCAGTTATTTGGGGTTAATTTAAAAAATTAAAATAAAATAGTGATTAACTTGGGTAATTTAAATGAATAAATTGTAAGAGTATCAAAAAGTTGGGTAAATAACCTTTTCAAGAGAAAAAAAATTCAAAACTGCTACTCACTTCATTCTTCAAAAATAGATTTTTAAGGTTATACACACATATTAATAAATTTTTTGCATAATCTAAAATACTTTTATTTTTAATTAAATATTAATTATTTTCTTTATTTTAACTGCATTTAATAGGGACAAACCAAAAAATATTACACAACTTTATCATTTAAAATACAAAACATTTATCTTTTTAAACAAACTTTTTTTTTAAACATCTATTTTTAAAGAATGAAGGGAGTATAGTATAATACAGGAGATGGAAAATGTAGCAGGACAAAATTGTTATTTAGAAACAAAAAGCATCATATAAAAAATAATAGCAATCAATCACGCCAAATAACATATTATATAGGAAAATTTGTGCTGCAAAATATAATAACTTGACAACTGAAAATAGCGTGTTATCATTCTGTCAGTGAATACCAAAATATCTTCACATTGATGAATATGTTGACCAGTATGTTTTAAATTTTTCTCTTATTTTTTGTGTCACACAATTTTATTTGTTAACATAGTAATTTGTTTTATAGTACTGCACTTTTCAGATAATTAAGGGATGTATTAGACTGAGTATTTAAAGAAATTTGAGTTAAAACGATAAATCATATGTTATTGAAACATAAATTTTAAAATATATTTTAAAATCTAATGTTATTAGATTAGTGATTTTAAAATATTTAATGAAATTCACTGTTATTGAAAATATTCTAAAAATTGGATTTAAAAATTTTAAATGGGATTTCAGGAAATTTCTTAGTTAAAAATACAAAGATCAAAATCTCATAGTTTAAGGTGAGATTTCATAAAATTTTAATAACAAATTTCCTAAATCATCAAAATTCATCAAATCATCTCAAAACTCATTAAAACTCAAATATTTCCAAATAATAAGGGGATGTATTGAACTTAATATTTGGAAAGATTTGAGTTTTAATGAATTTTGAGATGATTTGATGAATTTTAATGATTTATAAAATTTGTTATTAAATTCTCTGAAATCTCACATTAAACGATGAGATTTTGATACTTATATTTTTAACTAAGAAATCTCGTGAAATCTCACCTAAAACTTTTAAAACAATCTTAGATTATTTGTAATAAAATAGATTTGATTAAACATTTTAAAATCATTAATCCAATACCACTGAATTTTAATACATAATTTAAATTTATGTTTCAATAACATCATTTTAATTCAAATCTCTCCACATATTCGGTTACCCAAATTCCCCTTAAAATCACTCACGAAACTGTCTGGTCACGAGAATTGGAAGATTAGGAGGGAGTCATTGGTGATTGTAGAACCAGAAGACGAGATACGGCGTAGATCAAAATCGGAGATGGAAAATTGGAACTTAGGATTTGGGAACAGATTTGGCGGAGATTAGGAATCTGAGATCCACCGCGATTTGGTGCATCAAGACAAAGGGACATGGAGAGAGAATCTGCTAGGAAAAGGAAAAGAGATAAAAATCGGATGAGATAGAGAAACAGAGCCACCAACGTTGGGGAAAGAGGAGATAAAGAGGTTGGGGATAGATGCAATTGGCAAAGGAGGAGAGAGTGACGACGACAGTAGGATTGGTGATCCAAAATTAAATTAGAACTTTTGCATTAATGGTGGAAAAAAAAAAAAGAGAGGGGAGAGAGAGAAGAGAAGAATTTTGAGGTTATCAATTATCATAATCATTTTACTTCTTACTTCATTTTTTCTTTTCATCTGGAATTAAAATAATGAAACTAACCTTACAAGATAACAGTACCACACCAACTAAGAGTCCAAGGCTTCATAATCCAACAAGAAAAGCCCCAAGCAATAACCTGAAACCACCTTTCGGATACGACTAAATCTGCAACGACATTGAAGCCTCGATAAAAACTGTAAAAGAGATCAGACACGATTCAAACTGAAGTGTAGAGACAATGAGCGGATACGAACCACACCGGAGAAACCAAACACAGCAAACCGAGAGAGGTAACAGATCGAAACCGGCGAGACTCCAAAGGGAACTCCACAAACGAAGCAAAGAAGCTGCAGGAACTAAGACCAAGCAAAACCGGGCTCACCAATGCTCAAGCCTAGAAAGGAAACTGAATCCAAACAAAGGCTCCATCATCACTTAGACAACAAGACTCTAAGTGAAAAGGAGAGACTAACAACCCTACAACTAGCACACCCAAACATGCAAGGAAAATCCGACCAAAGAGAGTAGAATCGAAAGCTAGTGAGGAGGAAAAACCGAGAAGCGACTCCGACGAAGGAAACACACCGCATAACCTCTGGATCCGAAGAGCACAACAGAACAAGGAGCAGGCTAATCCTATAACAGCGAAAGAAAGACAACCCAAAATCCACAATTGAGACCCTTTCAGTCCAACATGGCTGCAGCTGAAGCACTTTCACACGCCCTCACTAGCACTAGAAACAACGAAGACGGAGCAGCAACTCAGATCTGAGAACCACATAAACTCATCGAGAAACTCCACGCTCCAAGGCTTGATTGAAGCCTTCGTTGAGCAGCACACTACGCCAAAAAGGAGACAAAAGCAAAAGACACGGACTGGAATCCGGCGGTGGCATCAAGGGCACACCAACCGCCAGATTCAAACTGAGAATCAACATGATCTAGATCTACTTTTGAATGGACTTTATCGTCGTAGGAGAGAGAGGTTTGTCTTCGTTTCCTTGATGATATCAATTAAGCTTCCTTGCATAATCATTTTACGGAATGTTGGCCAATTCATGCCTCAACTACAATCATGTGTTAAATTTATACCTCAACTATACCCCCGTGCACATCTATACATGAACTAATGAAAAATTTGAATATACTATCTGAATTAACAAAATTGAGCAAATTTATACTTTTGCTCTAACCCCGTTAAAATCCTGTTAGTTTTTGATGACGTGGTTATCCACGTAATCGACGAGGATTCCACGTAATCGACGAGGATTCCACGTAATCTCGGTTTAATTGAGAGATTAGATGCATCCACAAAACGATGTCGTTTTGTCACTTGATGAGAATTAAAAGAGGCACAAAATGATGTCGTTTTGTCACTTCTTCACTTCTTCTTCTTTGTCTCGCGATTCGACGAACAGAAATGGGGGAACAATTTGGGGCTTTTGCAAATCTACTTGATCCCGGTCCTCATAGACAAAATTGCAGCTATTGAAGCATTGTCCTAATGATCTCATAGGCATTGAGAGGACAAGAACCAGCAAGTCTACGCTCTGTATAGCTTATGTTCAGTCTACCAGCGAGGTATCCAGGCTGAGCCATTCGGGTTTCTGCTACGATCCAATCAAATTATGAGCCTAATCCAGTGAGACAGCCGGTTCTTACCCATACATCTTTCTCTAGCCTCAAATGGAGAGCTATATATGGACCTTCGATCCACATTCTTCTCGTTAGCCTGTTCCCGAGATTCCCAATTGGTGTTGCGAATCCTCCACCATTAGGATGTTTCCAAAACTCTCTCTCTTCCTCTGTCATATACCCGGAATGTCCTCCCCTGGCCGGAAACGGAAACAAGGTGGAAGCCCTGGAGACAGCGAGGGAAGTGAAGATCTCACGGTGGTCGACGTCGGAGATGAAGAATTTGAAAGAGGAAGACGATGTGGAGTCGCAAGTTGACCCAGGGTCTAATGAGGATGTGAGAAACAAAATTCCAGAGAAAACGAGAGAGGGAGATGATAAGAAGGAAAAATTGTGGAGGTGGAAATCGAGTTTGGTAATGGTGGTTTAGGTATCGGGGAGGAAAGTTGGCCAATGTGTTAAATTAAGAAGAAGAAGTGAAGAAGTGACAAAACGACGTCGTTTTGGGCCTCTTTTAATTCTCATATTTGCCCAAAACGATGTCGTTTTGTGGATTCATATAATCTCATAATTAAACCGAGATTACGTGGATAACCACGTCATAAAAACTAATGGGATTTTAACGGGTGTTAACGGGGTTAGACCAAAAGTATAAATTCGCTCAATTTTGTTAATTCAGATACTAAATTCAAAATTTTCATTATTTCATGGCACAGGGTATAGTTGAGGTATAAATTTAACAAATGACTGTAGTTGAGGCATGAATTGGCCAACCATTTTACTTCTATATTAACTTAGAAGTAATTTCTTAATTAACTACTCCAAATAATAGTTTTTTTTTTGTTTTTTTTTTGTCATCTGAGAACATTTTATTAAGGTTCCAGAAGACGATAGAGATTACACAAGCCAACAGAAAAAAAATAATTTCCCCGGAAAACTAAGCCAACAGTTCAAACAGAACGTTGGAAGCAACTGTCCTAACAAAGGAGACCAAATGAGAAAGAAAATTACAAACAAATTTTCGGAAGATCCAAATCCAAGCCAAAGAAAACGAAAAAAATAAGTATTTCTTTAAACACTCATTTTTCTAAAATTAATATTCTTTTTTTTGTCAACATTTGCGAAGCTACAACGGGCCGGTCTACTAGCCAAACTCTCCACACAAGGAGAATAACTCTCTCTCTCTCACTATTGGAGGGAAGCACAAAGTTTGAATCGAGTTTGGTGAAATGGTAACAGAGGTGGAGGAACCATTGACCCACTTGTTATTTTGAAAAAACCTCCAACTAATTATTTCACAAAATCTAAGGAAAATTACATTTTTAACCTTCAAAGTTACAAAACATAGTACTTTAAACTTTCAAAGTGACAAAACCTACCACTTTAAAGCTAGAGGTGGAGGAACCATTGACCCACTTGTTATTTTGAAAAAACCTCCAACTAATTATTTCACAAAATCTAAGGAAAATTACATTTTTAACCTTCAAAGTTACAAAACATAGTACTTTAAACTTTCAAAGTGACAAAACCTACCACTTTAAAGCTCAGACATATTACACTAACATTTTGACTCTTCAAACTATTTTTTCTAACACTTAGAACATCTAAACTAGCCCAGGTGTTAATTCCGCCGTAAAACTATATGGAACAATTAACCCCATCTGAATCTAGTTCCATTCGATTTTTTTTTCTTTCAACTTTGTCGATTTTTTCTCTTTCACCTCAAAACCTTTGAATTTTTGCTATTCGACCTCTTTTTTTCTGCTTTAACACAATTTTTGAATTCAGAACTTACTTTCTTCGAGTTTCACTCTTAAAAGCTTATTCTCTCTTCGATTTTCATTCTTCGTCCCTCATGCTCTTTTGACGAGTTTAAATGTTTCGTCCAGTTTTACGACGAAAAAAGCACGGAGCTATTTTCAAAATTTGAATTATTATCAAAAATAGTTTGAAAGATCAAAATGTAAAATGTAAATGTAATAATACTTCCAAGGTTTAAAGGGGTACTTTTGTTACTTTAAAGGTAAAAATGCGAATTTTTTAGTTGAGATAATTGTGAGCCGTTTTTTTCGTTAAATCCTTTGCAAAGGTGTTCGCATGTTGGCATATGTACCACTTCGGAATCTTAGTTGGATGGTGTTCCTTCTGGACTATAGATGGCTATAGGCTAAAACTGCAAAAGGTCAATCTTCAAAAGTCGTCTTAGTCCTCGAACACTTGCCTCTTCCTGATTCGCACACCGTGTTCAATTTCACACACACATATATATAATAACCACACTAGCACAAAAAGTCAAAAACATATTAAACTCAACAAATACAAATAATAATTGGTGCCAAATTAATATAATATTTACACATAATCTCGGGCAAGGGATCCTGTATCAAAACTTCAATTGATTAGATGAACTTGTCCATCTATTCTTTTTTTTGTGTTTTTTTTTCACTCTGAAAGGTCAGGAAAGCTCGTGAGTTTTCATTTGGTAGACTATGCTAATTATCTTATTCCTTTCTTCATTCTCCTCTTCAATATGTCAGACCCAATAAAAAATATAGTTCTGGTAGGACGTACTGGTAATGGTAAAAGCGCAACAGGGAACACTCTCTTCGGTCACAAAATGTTCAATTCCAAATCACAAGCAGGAGGTCTTACCACGAAATGTGAGATGTATAGAGCTGCGATACAAGATGGCCCAATAATCAATGTCATTGACACACCTGGTATGTGCTCCGATCCATTAAAATATTGGTTGAAGGTTGATATTGTTAATACGACCTCCCATGTCCTGCAAGCATATAAGCAAGTCCGTGCCTTCGATATTGGTGATAAGTTTAGGGAATGGTTTGTGTTTCCATTATTGATTAATGGAAGGCATACTCAAGAGTTAGACCTATCTCAGTTATGAATAAAACTTATTTAAATCTTATGATATATCTAAATATATTTAATTTTTATCACCATAAGATTCTAAAATATTATTTGGTTTAGGCTTCATAAGTTTCATCGGTTTCACTGCATAAACGCATGATGGTCCATGATACTTGGTCCGCAATATACAAATTTTTTTTTTTTTTAATATGCACATCTTGCTTCTCTAATAATTGGTATATTGGTCTTTAAGTGAGGTAATTCTGCGAGAATTCCGATTGCAAAGAAGGAAGAGTCCTCGAAGATAGAACTTAAAATGCCTGCCAACCTCCAGTATTTAAAGACATTAAGATGGAATATTTATAATTAAAGGGATATCCTTACAAATAGCCAAAATAGAGTTGTAAATTGTTACTCTGTGGGTAACAACTCTTCCCAATACCAATCTATCAAACTTTCCCATCGTACCTGTTGCAGGTTTGTTCAATTCCATCGTGTCTGTAGACTATATAAGTATGGAAATCATCAATTTCTTAAGTATGGTGGAAGGAGGAATACATGCTGTGCTGTTTGTTTTATCTACAAGGAATCGGGTTTCAGAGGAGGAAGAGTCTACACTTAATACATTGCAATGCATGTTCGGAAGCAAAATCCTTGACTATTTCATTGTTGTGTTCACTGGTGGTGACGATTTGGAAGAGGACAATCAGACGTTGGACGACTATTTGCGTGAAAATTGCCCTGAATTTTTAAGGGTCTGTTACCTTTCATTATGATCTTCACATTTTTTTATAGTGCAACAATAAATGTCTCTTTCTTTCTCCTCTCTTTTTTTTGGTTTTGAATTGGATTAGTTATGATTTTTCAGAGAGTTTTCAGACTCTGTGGTGGACGGAAGGTCCGGTTTAATAACAGAACTATGGATAAAAAAAAGAAGGCCGAGCAACTCAATCAGCTTATGGCTCATGTAGCAGATGTTGAAAAGCAAAATGGTGGTAAACCGTATATTGAAAGAATACACCGTATGACCATAAAGGTAAGAAAAAGTGTGTTTAATATACGTCACTTATGAAATGATCTCTCCTAGGCTTTGCCTTTAGACAATGGTTTTAAATGTTGGAAATCATGGGTTTCACAGGAGGAAGGTAATAAGCTCCGGGAACAGCACAAGAATGTTGAGGCTGGATTTAGATTTAATCATATATGCTTCCTACTTAGTTTTTGATTTGTTGAGTCATTTAATTGTATACAAATGAATCATTTATAATGGACTGAGGTTGATTATTTATGGACAGAAAGGCATGGTCTATGCAAGGGATCTTAGCATCAAATTGTCGAAGAACAGCGAGTATTGGTCATGGCTTCCTCTCCCGTATGAGACATCAAGGTAAAATGCTCATCTTGTGGAACTGATCAAAACCAAACGGTTTCGAAAAATCTGCACCAAAACGGAATAATAATACATTAACCAAATCTTGATTTATATATGATAGTCTTTCAAATTTAAGATACTACTCAGTGTTAATTTATTTTTTAACAACAAATGTTTTTAAGATACTACCTCATTTTGCTTAAAAAAAAAACTGAATCCAAAACAACTATTAAACCGAACTGAATGAGTTTTTCCATTTGGTATCTAATTTTATAATCAGAAAATTTGAAACCAAAAATCATTGACTTAAACTGAACAACAAACTCATATTGGACATCATATCCCTAAGGGGAACTGTCCGAATAAATCAATGTTTTAACATTTCTAGGTTACATGGGTAAAAATATAACTACTATTTTTAATAAAAGAAAGCATGCTTTAATTTGGAGAAATTTTATCATACACTATCACTACGAAAGATAAATTTAAATGATCAAATCTTACTTTTTCTTTTACCAAAATAACTTCACATCTTCAATTTCAGAAACTTCAAAAACCATTAAATCGAAGAATATTCTAGAAATATAGTATGCGCACTAGCCGGGGCAGTTGCTCTTCCCATACATTAACCAATAATTTTTTTTGTTTTTGATTTCTTCAAGTGAGACAGTCGTTCATGAAGCTGCTCTGCTTAAAGGAGTTTGTTGGTTAGACGTGGGCGGAAAATTCAACACGAGAGAATTGACACCATTGACAAAGTACGAGGTTGTGTACGTGGTGAAGTTAGAGAGTGCAGCTTCTGGATGGGAAACACCAGTGAACCTGAAGCTGACGTTGCCCAACAGTAGAGAAAGGCCGAAAGAGCGGAGAGTGACTTTGAAGGAGCATATAGGGAAATCGTGGGTAGATATATCGGCCGGTGAGTTCATTACATCGCCTGAGAATAACGGAGAGATCTGTTTCTCCATGTATGAGACCTCCCGTTGGCAAGAAGGGCTCATTGTCAAATGTGTTGTAATTCGCCCCAAAAACGAAGGCATGTATGTCTGAAATCATATCAAACTGATGCATACAGGCTTCGTTCTTTATCAACTGATCACCTGTTTCAATAATGATAAACATAAATTATCTCATCTAATTCGTGGTACTGATTATCATTCTTAAATTATGTTCTGTTAGCAGATTTTTTGTTGTTTTGAACAATTAACAAGTTTAAGTCAGATTTTAGATATGCGACACCTCGAGCTTCCAGCAGATGATTAGTCCAGAGAATGCAGAAATATGCATATCCACCACAGGAAACTCGAATGTGAAACGTTAACATGCTCCAGTGAAACAAGTTTATAACATAGACACTACAATAAATCAGCCAATAACTGACGGTCATTACCGTCGGAAACCCGTAGGAAGTTATAGGGCACATAAATCATAAATCCGTTGGAATTTCCGATGGATTTCCGACGGAGTTCTGACAGACAAAACCGTCGGAACGCCATCAGAATACATCTGATGGAATTCCGACGGATTATGGACGACACTGCTTTCCGACGGATTTCCGATGGTTTCGCCTCGAGTCACACATTGTACAGACCCTTGGAATACATGTACATCAATCAATCCAAAAGGAAAAATATATGGAGTTTCAAAACATGATCATTTGCAGCCAACCGGAAGTGTTCCAATGGGTGCAGTTGAGACTACAGTCGATGTTGATCTTGTTTGATTTTACATAATTCGGAGATGATATAGTGCATTCTAATTCAGAGGGATCACGTTGAGAGTTTGATGACGATACAAACTCTATTCCTTCAGACTGATCATCATCAGAATCTGATTAGTTAATAAGTTATTTGTTTTTTTTTCCAATCTTGCATGTTTTTTTTTTACTTCATAACTTAAATCATATATTTATTTTTATTATCTTTATAACTATATCATATTTTCTATATTGAATCAAAATTATATATCTAAATATAAAAGATGATTATATAACTTAATCATATATATGTCTGTTAATTAAATCAAAATGACTTAAATCTATGTAAATATATCTTATGTTTGTTAATCATATAAATATATCTTATTTTATATATAATTATAAAAGATGATACATAACTTAATCATATGTTTGTTAATTAAATCAAAATGGCTTAAAAATCTATGTAAATTAATTTCCTGTCGGAAATCTGTCAGAAATTTTCGACGGCTAGTATATTTTTATATTTATTTTTTCATCGTACGCACACAAAACACGTGTTTCACCTCACTTTCGGAAATTCATCGGAAATTTGTGATGGTTTTTCGACTGTATCCCGACGGGTATGGGGTTTCGAGATTTAAATTTATAAACATCGAGACTCACCATACTTAAACAAAATCTTATAACAAATTAGTAAGACATATTCTGAAATTAACACTAAAGACATGTGTTTATGATATTTTATTGATTTTTATTGATTACGAGTTCATTGAGTAACTTAGATGCATATACTTTATGTTATATGTATAACTTTTATCAGTTGAAATGTAAATTTATCCTTTCATACACAAATTTAGAAGCATCTAAGTTCTATATCATTTAAAGGACTGATATATGATTGTATGAAATGATATACTGTAAAAACAATTGAATCGGAACACGATACCCTATAACCGTCGGAAATCCGTCAGAAATTTCCGACGGATTTCCGATGGGTATAGGGATTATACGTGGTTCGTTTCTTCACCGCGTGGATTAAATATGCATTAATTTCGCAAATTTTTAAGCACTGTGCCAAATTAAATATCTCACCTTTTAAGACGGATTTCCGACGGGTATACCCGTCGGAAACGACATTTTAATACTCGCTTTTTCTTCCTCGCGAAAATCACTTCACCATTACAATCACTTCTCTTTTCTTCCTCCACCGCCGATTCTCCACCAATCTTCTCCAAATGTCTAACCATCCATCACCTCCATCAAACTTGTAAGTTTTTCGAACTTAGATTCCATAAGATTTTGATTTGCATGTTAGATTTAGATATAAGAAAGTTAGATTTAGGGATTTGTAAGTTAGATTTAGGGATTTGGATGTTAGATTTAGGGATTTGGATGTTAGATTTAGGGATGTGGATGTTAGATTTAGGATTTGGAATTTTTGGATTTTTGAAAATATATTTTCTTATTTTTAGGGATTTTCAAAATATATTTTTGGGGTTTTTTTATTTATGAATTTAATGTTAGATAAAGATTTTTGGTGATTTTAGAATTCAATGTGAGAGAAATATATATTTTATAAAATATTATGAATTTTATGAAAATAGATCAATATTATGAATTTTATAAATATATATTTTATGAAATATTATGAATTTTATGAATATTATGAATTTTATGATATATTATAAATTTTATGAATTTTATGGAATTTTATAAGTATTTTTGGTGATTTTAGAATTTAATGTGAGATAAATATATATTTGATATAATATTTGTTATTTTTTTAAGTTTTCATCTTTTTTTTTCTTTGGAAATTAATGTTTCTATATTTGTTTTTTAAAGGAATTACAGCAGTTAGCCTACCGCTTCGGGTTCCCGAGTTCGACGAGGTGGGTCGAGTGCGGGTGGACCTATGAGGAGTGCCCCTAGGGTAGATGGTTCCCAGTACCCGGAGAACCAGATTTCGGAGACGCAACAACCCGCGTCAACACAAATGAGCGTTGAAGACTTCATCTCTCAACCCAAGAGAGATGAAATGCAAAGAATTCATCCTCAACGTCTTGAGGGAGCTACTTGGTAAATTTCTTTTTTTGTGTTTGTATTATATATATATTAATACTACTAACATGTAAAGTTCTATTATTTTGTAGGTTTGGTTATTCAATTGGATGCAATCAATTGGATGCTTAACGAAATGGTCAAGCATTCATACGGCTTATACACGTCCATGCCTCCACAAGACCGCGAGCTATGGTTTAGGTAATTTACGGTAAGAAACATTTCAATACTTTACTTTTTGTTTTTATATTTCATTAGTTTATATTCATTTTTTTTATTTTTTGCAGCAAGAGTTTCATTGGGATCGCGAACTACACATTAGGATTAGAAGTTAGTTCGATATTAAAGCGGCCAGGATATACTCGAAGAAGATGAACGAGTGGAAGGCCAAGTGGAAGAAGAATGAGGTGCCAAAGACTTATATTCACAAACCCGAGCTTTTGAGTGGGTTTATAGATTATTGGACGGAGGAGGAGACCAATAAAACCTCTAGAAGAAACTCCGGCAACTGGCTGAGCAACCGTAAAGGTAAAGGAGTTGCGACATCAAATGCTGGAGCGACGAACATATTGTCCCGAGCAGAGCAACTTGTAAGTTTTTATTTTTTTCATTTATCTTACTTTATTTTTAACTTATAGCTTTAATACTTGTTGTTTTCTTTTTACAGTTTCAGCAAAAAGGTGTGTGTCCCTCACATCTTAGGTTGGTAGAGGATATTCGCACCAACAAAAAGACGAGACTCATTCAAGATCTAGTCGCTCGGGAACTCGTCGACACCGTACACATACACGGAGAGGAGTATCGTCAATCTCAGCCGGCAAGAGAAGACGGCTCTCCCAACGAGGTTCCTATCAAAAAGTGGAACGAACTCGTAATCAAAGTAAATTTTATATTTTCTTTGATTACATTTTAGGATTTGGAACTTAGATTTAGGGCTTTAGAATTTACATTTAGGATTTCTAATGTTAGATTTATATATATATTTTTTTTTGAAAAAATTGTTGGCAACTACTAAGAGCAAAGGTCATATTTTTGGGCTTCCAAAGGAGTATCACTCTTAATCTGCTGCCACTTCACGGTTAGAAGAAACTCACCTTAGAGAGTTACTTATGCAGAGTACCACAAAGATCGCGGATTTGGAGAATGAGATCGAAACCATCAAGGGAGCCCATGATCAACGCTATGAAGAATTGGCTGCCACAAACGCAAGTACGCATGCAGGGCCGGCGCTGAGTTTTGTTGGGCCACAAGCCAAAATATTGATGGGCCTACAAATTAATAAATTAAAAAAATGGTAAAATGTAGGAAGAATGAATCAAACTCGCGACGTTATGCATACATATTAACTGCGTAACCAACTCCTCTAATGACATTTTTGGAAAAGAAATGGCCGAAATATTACTTATTATGTTGAAGGTCGCAAGCATGGGCTTGGCCCGCTTGTGCTCAGGGGCGGCCTTGTATGCAGGCTGAGCTAGATACGCATAAGAAACTTATGGAATATTTTATGGCCGAGTTCAGAACTTCCCGATGATTTTTATGTTTTATGTTTTTTTAATGTTTTAAGTTTTATTTTTGTTATTGAATATTTAAATTCGGATTTAAATTTGGATTTTAAATATTTTAATTTGAATTATAATTTGAATTTTAATAATAATACTAATAAATAAATTCAAACACGATTAATATTTATTAAAAAAAATAAATATGAAATCAGCTAGAAATCAGTCTAAAATACCCGTCGGAAATATGCCGATCGGAAATCCGTCGGAAAGCACCGCCGTCGATAACCCGTCGGACGGTTTATCCTATCGGAAATCCTTCGGAAAACACCGTTGTCGATAACCCGTCAGAATTCCAACGGCGTTCTGGTGGTTTGCCCGACGGTTTCGTCTGTCGAAACTCTGTTGGAAGTCCGTTCGTAATTTTCCGACGGGTTTCCTACGGAAATGACCGTCACTTACAGGCTGATTTCGTGTAGTGCAAGATCACAAAAAAGAAATCAGTCACTTTCATTCTCCTCTTCTTCCTCATCAGTGATGCAGGCACATAAACGTGATGATAAATAAAGATGCTGGATGATGGGATTAAGTAAATGGACTAAGGTTACTCTTTACTTAATCATTGGATGATCAATGGAATCGAAGTGGAAAAGATGGATAATCAACAACTGGACTAAGGTTGCTCTTAGTTGATTCAATAGAGATGAAGATGAATCGAGAGCACCACAAAGGCTGTGGCAAGGCCTTTGATACAACTTGATAAAGTCTAGTTCAAAGGATTCTCACACAATGAACTTAAAACTCCAAAAATATCAAGATATCACATCTTAAAAGAGAAAATCTCTCTGATTTTTCTTCATCTTTAAATCTATCTTTTATTCATGGAAATGAGCCTCTATAAATAGAGAAAACACATCAAAAGTGTTCATAAAAGTAGCATAACATGCATAGCATCTACAGAAACGAAATTCAAACTCTAAACTGTAAGAGAGAAAAATAGACATTAATAAATGCAGTTTTTACTATGGACGAAAATGAGTCATTCTCTTGATAGTTGTTGGGCTAAAATACTCAAATAAGATCCATCTTAAATCCAGTCCATGAAGTTGTAAGCTTTGATTAGATGCTTTTGCTTCCGCATAAGATTTGATGACCTCATCAATCATCATCCTCATCACCATTATCGAGTTCAGGATCATAATCTCCCTTTGCTTGAGTGCACACTCACATAAAAACCAAGGTAACTTTAACTTCATACTCTTGCGAAGACGCATCATGTGCTTGAAATCATTAGCAATAGACGAAGGAGTTGATTGAGAACCTGAACCAGCACACTTGGAGTTCTTGGGATTCAGAGTAAATTGTAGAGGTCTTGTAGAGGTCTCATCACCAAGATAAATAGGTGGAAGTTTTTGGAAACACATGGTAGATGAATTTCGGAAAGATGGGCCGAAAGGTAGTCTTCTCTGAAGCATTGTCAATCTAATAAATTTTATCAATCACCAATTGAAAAAAATTGAAGGGCTTGAGATTGGCAGCCATGTGCAACAGCTTTACTCGGTCAGGCTTCATAGTTGTCTTGTGTGTAGTCAGCATCCAATTATGACAACATATCTTGCGCAAAAGAGTCATTAGCTCCGTGACATGGAGGATTTATTTTCTTCATATTTAATGTGGATAACTTTCCTGGGCAGCTTTGTTTAATTCCAATAAAATTTTTATCGATATAATTATTATACATTAAGTTTGTTACTTTAATCTGAATTTCCCTGCTACATTCCCAAAATTTGGTTTGAATCTTGTAAATTTTGGAGTCTTGTGTACCACTTAATTGGCTTTAAACTCATACATTCTATTTTGGTCACTTCAACTCTTGGGTATTTTGATCCACGCTATTACATTTTTGACAGATATGCATTTCTTGTGATACTATGGCTGTATATGGTTGCATTAAAATGAATGAGTTAAACAAAATAAATGAAAATTTTGTTTGCGTTGAATCTCATTCAACTCCAAAATGGTAGATATGAATGAATTGAATAATTTTCCTATGTAATTTATTCATTTTTTTCAATCATTGCATATAGTTGAATGAGTTGAATGGTTTTCCAACTCCTTTCATCATAAATGGTGACATTTTAGATGAATGGTTCATTCAACCATTTTTATTCAACTAATTGGGTTACCATTTGCACTATGTATGTATTTCCTTCATTTTTTTTGTTTTTCTCAACCTGTTTGTCATTTGTAGACTTAAAGTCTTGATAAGTGTCGTTTTTCGATGATATCTCTTTGGTTCATGCATCTCTTTAGGTAAGAAAATGATTTAGATACAAAAGTGAATCTGATTAAGAAGCAGAAAGACATAGTATTAGGATAAATAAATGAGTTAAAGTTCAGGTCTCCATTTACCATGGGGAATGACTTTTTTCCTATTTTGATTTAGTTTGTTAATATGATGGAGATTGGAACCTAACTATTAGTTTATGACCTTTTTTTGTTTCCTTTCTGGTAGGGGTGTAAGTACGGAAAAAAATATTTCGAGTGTATTTTTCAATTAATATATAAATATTGGATCAAGATGAATTAACAATAATTAACTCTTGTATATTTCCAGTATGCTCTTCTTGGCCCTTGCAATACCGGAGGAAACAAT
>VBRH01001681.1:0-10342 GCA_014578085.1 Cardamine resedifolia
TTGCAGACTTAAAACTGACTCTAAAATGACTCTTGGACCTATTGGTTTTGGGCCTTTATTCTTCATATCCTACCCATTTTTGGACACGCGGATCCTCTTTTAAATTTGACATTTCCCGCATGTATATAAAAGAATCAAAGCTGTTAGATTTAGAAAATCTAATTATCTTTTGAATTCAGATTTCATGGTGATGATTTCTGGTAACGATTGAGTAAGATAGAAGGTGACAAATACATACGTTTTGTCTTTTATGTTTCATCGTTATCAGATACATATCTTCACTAAAAGACAATCGATGGGTAAATTGATATTTGTACTAAAAGAAAATCAATTGATAAATGGATAAAAAAGATAATTGTTGGAAATTGATCATCTGCTTAATCCTGCATAAGAGAAGAGTGAGAAGATGTAGGAAGAAGAAGAAGAGAAGAAGAAGAAAAAACGTAAGAAGAAAAAATAGGAAGTGTTCGCAAGAAGAGAAGAAGGAAGGAAGAAGAAGTTGGTAAAAAAACCATTAGGCCTTGATAGTTTTTAGGACGCATAAGTGTTAACGGGCTCCGTATTATGTTTGGGGCTAAGTGAACAATTAAAGCCTAAATTAGTAGTAAAAGTATGTACTGTTGTGGTAAAAACAAGATAAGGTTAATCTAAAATCTTCAAGTACAAGTGGTTGAGAGCGGCTAAACCTAGGAGAAATTAACAATAGTTGAGTTAAAATCATATTATCTAATTAATTTGAATTCTGCATAAAAAATATGTATAATTATATTAAAGATTTTTTCATTTTCAATATAATTATTCCAAATATTTTTATATCTACAAATAAATTTATTCCACTTTTACTATTAAAAGTTTACATATCTTATTATATAAACCTTGATGCGTCTCACAAGAGTTTGACACGTGTCAAAATTCCAATTAACAAGATCACGACATGTATCGATTGGTATGATAGGTGTAAAAATTATGTTATTTGTGTTTTTTAATTGAAAAGGAAAAATAACAAAAACAAATTATTAAATAATAAAATAAATACTTTTACTTTCTATTTTTCTAATATATCTTAAATCTTATTATTTCAATAAAATTAAAATTTTCTTTTCCAAATTTAGATTTTTCTATTATTTAAACTTCAATAATTTTTTAATACACTTCTAATTATTTAAACGAAATAATTGATTTAATTATAATCAAACCTAATCATAATTTTAATTGGGTAAGTGTTAAATATATTTTAGTGTAAATTGATTGGATTAACTAACACATAAATCTATTTAATTTCATGAATCAATTAGTTAAATAGATCGACCCATGAATACATAAGTTTTTTTTTGGTAATAACTTTATCATTATACAATAATTAAAATTAATTAATTACATGAGATTCAATATATTGCATAATCACAATTTTCACATGAAACTATAAAATTAGATTTTTAGTGAGAAACTATAATTAAAAAAATTATGACATGTATCGATTCGTCGTTGAGATGCTGATACCTGTAAAAAATTGTGTTACTTGTGTTTACTTTAATTGAAAAGGAAAACAAATCAAAAGAAAAAAAAATGTATACTTTGATTTTTTCGTTTTTCTAATATATCGTAAATCTTATTATTTCAATAAAATTTAAAATTTCCATTTCAAATTCAAAATTTTATATTATTTAAACTCTAATAATTTTTTTTACACACTTCTAATTATTTGAATGAAAAAATTTATTTAAGTATAATCCAACCTAATCATTATTCTACTTGGTTACGTGTTACATAAATCTTAGAGTAAATTAACTGGATTAAGTAACAGATAAATTTATTTAATTGCATGAATCAAATGGTTAAATAGATTGATCGATAAACACATAATTATTTTTAATAACTTTATCATCCTAAAATAATAAAAATTAGTTAATTGCATGAGATTCAATAATATAAATAATCATAATTTTCACATGAAATTATAGAATACATTTTTAGGTTGTCTTAAATGTAAGAAAACCGAACATAAAAAATTTATAAGTGCAAAAAACCTCAAATACATTAGGATAAACAAATGAAAATTTAAGACGATATATTGTTGGGAAAATAAAGAAATGAGAATACGAAAAATAATGATTATGATCTACTTGCAATTTATAAGAGAATATAACTTACTAGGTTAGGACCCGTCCGATGGACAGGTTTCTAAATTTGAAAATAGATCACATTTAACCAAAATCAATAAATTAAAAATTTGTTGTTAATGTATATCTTAAAATTGTTTTAGGAAAAGAAAAAAAAAACATATTTTCTTATTTACATTAGTTTATTTTTCTACATAAAAAATTAATTTAAATTTCTATATTACAATTTCATTATTAACATATTAAAATTTTGATCACATCCAATAAATTTTGGTTTTATATTGTCGTTTGTTTTTCGATCATAGTGTAAGACATGAAAAACGGATCTGGTGACCCGTGACCGGCAACTATATTCTCGCTCATATCTGGGCTAGACATTCTTCCAGCATGATCTTCATTGTCCATCTACTCTCTTTTGGTTCAAATATTATCTCTATTCCCAACCGAATATGATTTCTCTCTCGCACCTTCACTCACATATATCTTTCGCCATTTCTTGTCTCCTAATGTTTTCTGACAACATCCTTTAACTCAACTCTTCCGTCACCAGCTCTCGATATTTTTTAGTTATATCTCAGGCTCTATTTCACCGCTTCTTTTCTTTTTCGTCTTCTGATTCCCATCCACTCTCATCTTCAATCTCTAGCAGAAGCTCCATCGCCTTCCTCCCGGCTTTGGATCTATATTTCTCCTCTGGTTCAGATCTTATCTTGGTTTCCAACCGAATATATTTTCCCTCTCACACCTTCACTCGCTGAAGTCCTTCGTCATTCCTTGTTTCCAGGTGTTTTCCGACAACATCCTCTAGCTGACCCCTTCCATCACCATATCTTGACATTTTATTCCTATCTTGGGTTATATTTAAAAAAATATTTAGTTTTTGCCGCTTCCTTTCTTTTTCATCTTCGCATTCCCATCCACCATCATCTTGAACCTTCAACAGAAGCTCCACCACCTCGTCCCAACTCCGGATCTAGATTTGTGTATGAGAGTTGGCCTTCGTGTCCATGCATAGCTTATATTATCTTATGAGTTGCAAGTAGACAACAATCATTATTTTTGAATTCTCATTTATTTAGTTTTCCCACAATATATCGTATCAAATTCTTGTTTGTTGATTCTTATTTATTTGTTTTTCTTTTGCACTTATAACTTATTTTATGTTCAGTTTTCTTGCCTGCATGACAAATATTAAATATCTAATTTTGTAATTTTCAGTAAAAATTGTGATTCTATAATTTATTGAATATCATGCAATTAGTTAATTATTATTGTTTTCTTATGGTAAATTTATTAGATCTATTTAACTATTTGATCCATGAAATTAAATCGATTTATGTGTTGATTCGAGCCATAAAATTTGATATATTTATGAGTTTATCCAATCAATTTACTCTATGATTTTTTCTTATTTATTTATTTTTATTTTTGTTGGTTTTTGATTTCAAAGATTGATCATATATTAGAAAAAATGAAAAGTAAAAGTTTTTATTTTATTTTATTTTTTTGTTGGTTTTCCTTTTTGATTAAAGAAATATTTTTTACACGTGTCATCATCTAAATGACCAATCGACACGTGTCATGATCCTGCCAATTATAATTTTGACACATGTCGAGCTCTTGTGAGACGCATCAAAGTTTATATAATAAGATGCATGGACACCGCGAGGATCATAAATGTCAACTCAGTGAGCCATATAGGCAAATTAGTGGTAGCAAGAGTGTCAAGAGATGATCTCATATTATCGCTAAACAGTTTTTTCTGATTCATCGATAAGAGTTACATATAATTGACACAAGATAATGAACCGATAAAAAATGCATAATATTCTCAGTTCGATTTATGAATCGAAAAAACAACACCTCTATTGGACATGGAAATGGAAAGAAATGTTTTCTGCATAGACGAAAAAGAGTGCGTAAATGATCTCTCCCAATGGGAGGAAGTCAGAATAGTTAACTCCCAAAGAGAATATGTCGAAAAAGAGATGTAGATCCACTTAGAGAAAGTTGCTTTTGCGGAGCCAATTCTCATATACTAATCTGGATCCAAAGGAGGAAGCAATACGATGGGGCTTCTCCTGGAGATTGAAGATGATGGTGGATAAGAATATGATGACGTAAAAGTAAAGAAGCCTCAAAACAAACATCTTCATATATAGAGCCCGAGATAGGTATAAAATCGAGAGATGATGACGGAAAAGCTAAGTTAGAGGATGTAGTGGGAAAATCTCATGAGACAAGGAATGGTGAAGGATTTCGGCGAGTGAAAGTGCGAGAGGGAAAATATATTTGGTAGAGAATCGAGATCAGATATGAACCAGATGACATCATAGGGACAACAAAGATTTTGCGAGAAGAACGTCTCGCCTAGATATGAGCGAAAACAGAGTTTGATTCATGTCTTTCAGATTTTCGGGTTTAGAGGAATGATCCATTTGGGTATTTATAAATTTTGGTTTGGTTCGTTTCCATTCGGGTTCAAGTTAGGTTCGGGTCCATGAAACATCAGGAACAACAATTGGTTAAATTTGAATAAAGTTTTGTTAAATTTTCACAAAGTATACCTAAGAACTTTCATATATTTGGTTTTTTGGGTATTTTTGTTATTTTGGTCTTAAAAAGTTTATATTTTTGGGTTTATAATTGTAGGGTAATTAGGTTATATCAAGTCTAAATATAATTAATATTTTTGGGTATATAATTGTGTTTCGAGTATTTCGGGTATCCATTCGGTTCTCGATTTGGTTTGGATTTGATTTTTAGAATATAGGAGTGTAGGACCCATTTGAGTTTTTGTCGGTTTAGATTTGGTACCCTTATTTGGGTCTTATTTGGTTTGGTTTTTTAATTTCAATTATTTTTTCCTAATCTATCTTACACGGTGGTCGAAAAAAACCCACAAGATGGAACCAAATGCTACTGGACATGGTATAGATTTTTAATATGTTAATAATCAAATTGTAATACAAAAGTTAAAATAAGTTATTCGTGTAGAAAAATAAATTTATGTAAACGACTATCATCTCTAACTAAACAGATATATCATTAACAACAAATAATTAATTTCGTGATTTTGTTAAATTTATTTATTTTAAAATTTAGAAATCCACCAATCGGATATAACTGATTGAAAAAAGTGAAAGAGTGTAATCCAATCTAATTCATTATCCTAATTGAAATAGTGTTAAATAAATCATAGAAATAACTGATTGGATAAACTCTAAATATATTTAATTTAATGGCTTGAATCAACACATAAATCTATTTAGTTTCATAGATCAAATAATTAAATAGATATAATAAATTTATTATCATAAAATAATAAGAATTAACTAACTGTATAAAATTTAATAAATTATATAATCATAATTTTATAGAAAAATATAAAATTTGATATTTCAAGATCTATCATTAATAACAAAATTTTAATTTAATGTTTATGCTTAAATATTATTTATTTTAAAATTTAAAAATTCGTCCAACGGACGGTCCTAATCTAGTTTACCATAATCCATATTAACAAGAGAAACAAAAATGTAGTATAATTTAGAGGAACAAAAAAAAGTGAGTAACATTAAGTCAGGAACTAGGTACTTCTCATCATGCATCATCGCATACTTGTTTAAGAAAGCTTTATCGGAAATTACTAACACAGACAACATTGGAGGGAGTTTCACTTCCTATGTCGCCGATCAATCCTTTTAACACAAGTGTTCTAATTACATTACAACTTGGGACAATCCTCTTCTCCAAGACTGCTTCCAAATACCTGAGGGCACAAAGCACGGCCTTTAGTTGTCAATTCATCTTCTTAACAAGAATCTCAATCTTCTTGAAACGTTTCAATGGATTCTCAGAGAGTTTGGCCACTTCTTGAAAATTCCTCCCCAAAAGCCTAACCTATTATAGGCATTGGCCACTTCTTGAGGTTTTCGGAACAAACCCCATGTGAACAACCTTCCTAAGAGATTCTTCAAAACTGTAAGGGCATATATCAACAACAACAAGCATTACACTTGAATTTCTAATAACGTCGAACCTGCAACGGTTCCTATTCTAATATCATATCCTTGGATTTCTTCATTATACCTAGAGACATAAACTTCATTGTGTATACTAACTTAGTGAAAATCAGACCATTATACTAAAAAGGCATATTACCTAGTGAGTCAAACAGAGGAACTCGGTTCACTCCAATGGTTGTTAGCCATCACAAAAGCTTCAACAACCTTTAAATAGGCTTGAGTTTCATTGGTTGGATGACATTGTTTTATGAGTCTTAATGATATAAGATAGATAGCTTTCAAGTGCCTCCGCGATAGTCAAGGCAATGTACAGGTAAGCTCACAAGAACGTGTACGAAAAGAGAGTAAAAAGAGAGAGATTCAAAATTACATTTTAGAGTCATTTGATACTACAAAAGTCTGAAATTTAGATGTTCATCAAGAAAAACCAAAATTCTTCACAAGAATTCCTATCTATAAAGCATGATTTCTGGTGAAGATAGCCATCAAGCACAAGCACAAGGTGCTTATCATCATGCTTCACCATATACCTGTCTATGAACACCTGATCGTTACTCTTCAAAAACGACGACATTGGAGGGAGTTCACTTCCGAGCAATCCTTTTGACATGAGGGCTTTGATTACGTTACAATCATCTTCCCCATGCTTAATCCAAGTACCGGAGGGAACATAGCCACAGCCTTTAGTGGCCAATTCATCTTCTGCAGATAATTTAAGACTCGAGTAAAAAGCTTGACCATCATCGCAATGAATCTAAAAGACTAAAACTAGCAGGAAAAGAAAAAGAACAATCCTTGAAGTTGCTCATTGTTTTAAGTGTGCCATAGGATCTATGAAACGTTATTTCCAGTAAAGATAGCCAACAACTCAGGCACAAGCTGCTTATCGTTCTTCATCACATACAAGTCTAAAAACGTTTCATCAGTACTCGACAAAACAGTCGACATTGAAGGCATTTCACTTCCGAGCAATCCTTTGGACCTGAGAGCTATGATTACATTACACCTTGGAACAATCCTCTTCTGCAGGCTGTATCCAAGTCCCGCAGGGTTCGAAACCACAGACTTTAGTGGCCAATTCATCTTCAATAAAAACTCCATCTTCTTTTTCACCGTCTCTGCAGACAATCCAATGTACATAGGAAAGCGCTTGACTATGATAGCACACTCATCTCTGCTGAATCCTACACCTAAAAATGTTTCAATGGAGTTCAATATCTTCTGCTCTGAAGTACGTATGAATTGCGGATACTTCTTCAACACTTGAATGACCTCGTTTTCGTTCAGACCACACTTCTTCAAGGTTTCAAAGGTCTGAGTTATCTTTTCCTCTGAGAATTTCAAAGCAAAAGGCCACTTCTTGAAGATAGCCCATATATCTCCCACAGCAAAGCCTAACCTTTTATAGACATTGAATTTTTCTTCTATTGTTTTGTCAGTCGTTTGGTAAAAGACGTGGAGAGCTTCGACAAACTTTAAGGTGGTAGGATCAAAACCCATATCAATAACCTTCTTGAGAGATTCTTCAAATTTTTGTTTTCCACATACAGCTCGGCCATCAGAGATGAGCAAGCGGAATAACAGCTTCTGAGGCATTCCCAATTCTCTCAAAACCGAAACATTCCTGATTTTATTCTCCTGCTTACTTCCCTCTGCCAAAGAATGACACAACTTTTGGAACTTGGAACTCTTATCAGCTTCTATAATATCTTTGATGGAATCATAGTATCTGCTTAAAGATTTTCCCTCTTTCCTTCCCAAGATTTTAGGAACTGTAGAAACAATCTCAGTGAATTCAGAGCTTGAAGCTCCTCTGGACTGTAAAAACTTAAGCTTGGGAACAATGGATTTCTCTGTGTCTAACATAAGCAATCGTGGGTGACCCGTAATGATGCTGGAGATCTGAGAATCAGTGAAACCATGACTTCTCAAAAGTTGCAGAACAGAATCAGGATTGATCTTGTCCTCAAAGCTGACCTTTCTTGAGATTGATTCAGCGAGTTTTGTAGTTAAACCCAATGAATCAACGAGGTAAGAGACTGTAAAGTTGTTCCCTTTCCGACCAGCTCTAAGGCTCACATCAGAGGCACTAGCAGAGGAGAAGGAATTGGAAAAAGCAAAGCCATTTTGAACAAGCTTCACTGAAACTCTCAAATTATGCCATTTCTGCGACTGGACTAACCTTTTTCCATGGAGAATCATAGAATACATCACAAAGGCAATGAAAGGTGCAGAAGAAAAAGACAGTGTTGAAGCGATTTAACCAATTTCGAGAAAAACGAATCGCCCAAGCCAAGCTTCAATGATAAATCGCAAAAAAAATTCAAACCTTACTTATGAGCAGAAGACTCAAGAACCCTCTTCTCCGTTAATTCAACTGCAAAACCCTAAACCGAAATTTTATTCTCAAAACTTGGGGTTGGGGTGGAAGAAAAAACGGAAATTAGGGTTTATGAGCTCCAGTAGCTGTAGTAAAAGAAAAAAAAAACACTAAAAACAAATATACATAATATGGCGGTACCCGCGGTTCGAACATGTGACTTTCGAGTGACGGACTGATGATGTCACCCTTTTTCTTTACAAAAGAGAAAATCTAATCCAACGGTTGAGAAAAGTCCTTTGTAAGACTATATTCCCAATTCTATATTCTGAATTCATTCATCCGATTCTTTCATATTTTTTGCTTCTTTCTTTTTACTAGATGATATGATCATTAAACATCTATACGATCCAATGATATGATACAGTGATATAAGATCCCAATATATATTTGAAATCAAATCGTTTTCATTTTAGTTAAGCTATGCGATACAATCATATTTGTGTGTGTATGTATATACATGGATATAGGCTTCTATCGGTAAATTTTTAATTGCAGACAGTAAATTTTTATTCTGCAATTTGTTTATTCTACAATTGTGCTATTAAAATATATTACCAATCGGAAGCTATTAAACAATGTTACCAATCGGAAAGCAAATGATACATCCCTTGATTAACTATTCAAATTTGTAGTCTTGAATTTGATAGTTATTAATAAATCATTTTCTTTGCTAACATTTGTTTCCTTGATCACGGTGCTCTAAAGGCTTAACTTAGCCAATGAGAGCAGCGAGGGGCCCAATAAAGGCGGCATTTATATAAGTTGTGGGCTCCGCATGGGAGTAATCTGATCTTTTGTCGCTATACTGATCGGTAGAATCCGGTCCTCCAACAATTGCGCCGGTATGCACATTCGGGTTTGGTTTATCAGCATTGTAGTATGAATATCCTCCATTGCAGTCAATTTTCTCCGGTTTAGAATGGATCGACAGTAATGATGAGCTTCTATTATGAGGTTGTGTTGGGTACTTTGTCCCAAATCCAACCTAGTAAGACATTTTCATCGGATTATTTCCAAGGATGTAATCCACCTAAAATTTAAACCGGTTGGTTAACGATAACGCATAAAGGTGTACAAAACTGGATGAGAGGGTAATTTATTTACATATTTACCTGCGATTTGGCGAAATTCTGAATTTGAGATACGGTGAACTGGGTCGACCCGCATTGGATTGAACCGACCCGGGCTTTGGTTTGAGTTTTTGAGTAATGGAACAAAACTGTTGTAGCCGTTGTTACATATTGTAAGTTGCTACTGTCTCTAATAAACAAAAGGCCACCTGAATATAAACCAACAACAAACAAAACAAAAATCAAAACCAACTTATCGGATATCTAGCTAACCGATGAAAATTACCAGGAGTTGGTTTAATTTGCTGAGAGCTACTTCCTGGCATCAATGCGCAGACGAAGGACTCAACATCGTTCTTAAATTTTCCCAATTCATTTGTCCTGTCGTAAAACACCTTGAAAATATTCAATAATTAATTTTATGTGGTTATATATAGAATTTATCGAAGTCGGTATATATATATACTAACCGATGCGAGTAAAGCCTGAGCGCCGGCGAATTTATTGTCCCAGCTAAATTCATTCACGGCGTGGCTCCAATCTTTATTGCTTATAACATAACTTAAGTACTTATTCTCTCCTGTTGCTTTGTATAGCCTAGCAGCAGCCCATAATAATTCGTCCTTTTTACCACAAAAGTATAAAATGTCATGTGTTTTTATCATGTTATATTTCATTTCTACACATAACATGAACACTACAAGAAAGCACAGCGTTTTCCGACGAACTTTCCGACGGGTA
>VBRH01001682.1:0-11998 GCA_014578085.1 Cardamine resedifolia
AAACCCTAAACCTAACTAGAGATCTACTCACACATATCAATTGATATCAAAGACATGAATAAAATATATATCATATAAATCAAAGAGATAAATAAAATACGGGGTTCGAAATCTTCTATCAAAGTAGTACAAGGAAATCAGATCAGCCCCAAAGCTCCAAAACACTCTAAACTTCTTCAAAGTAAAACAAAGAACAAGATCCTCCAAAAAAATAAAACTCAAAACCCTATTTATAATGCTTAACACGGTCTGGGGTCTTCTGTAAATTTCAGAGACTTCTGGGTCACTTTGCAATTCTTTAAAACTTATTTTCTTCGTGTGATGTTGGCCCGTGTCGATCGACACCAAGTACTGTGTCGATTGACACAGGCGGTTCTCGAATAGACTTCCAAACATGGTTGCACGTGTCGATCGACACAGGGGTTGTATCGATTTACACACACGGTCATGGATGCCAAGCTTCATCTTCTCGTTACAAAAGTTCCAGAAGCGCTCTAAATCATCCAAAAGATCTCGTAGGTGTGTAAACCTGTAAAAGACTCTAAAAAGACTCGAAAGACATATAAAAGACTTGATTGCATACTTATATCATGGCTCAAAACCGGTAAAAACCATGATATATCAAGTATCCATTGCAAGAGCCTCGGTATTGCATCCTTCTTTGTGAGCAAGTATTTCAGTGCCGCATGATCTGTATGAACAATTACCTTCGACCCAACAAGGTAGGATCAAAAATTTTCAAAAGCGAACACAACCGCAAACAACTCCTTTTCAGTTGTGGCATATCGGCATTGAGCTTCATTAAGAGTTTCGGCTGGCGTAGTAGATTACATGCATCATCTTGTCTTTCCTGTGACCTAGAACCACTCCTACTGCATAGTCACTAGCATCAGTCATCAGTTCGAAAGGCAAACCTAATCTGGTGGTTGCACAATTGGAGCACTGATCAAGGCGCCTTTGATTGTGTGAAACGCACACTTCGACTCTCAACTAAAGTCATCATACTTGGGGAGCTTTAGGATTTAAGCTAAAAAGATTTAGTTATCATTCATCTTACCATACACCTCCTGCACCAACTGAGCAATGTAAGATGGAATCTATCCTTAAGCAGATTTTAGAGGGTCAGCAGAGGATCACAGTTGATTTTAATGGGAAGATTGATGTTATGTACACTAATTTGAATGGGAAATTTGAAGCTTTAAACATTCATGTGAAGAAGTTGGATACTCAGGTTGCGCAGAATGATGGGTCTGTTAAAAGGCAAGATGGAGTTCTTCATGGAAGAATAGACATTAATCCAAAGTATCAATGCAACGCCATCATGTTGAGGAATGGTAAAGAGGTCCATCCAGTGCTGAAAAAGGGCTTAAGTGTTGATGAACTCGTGGAGTTAGAAGGAATCGAAGAAGAGATTGCAGCAGGATAGCCTGTATCGATTGACATTAGTGAAGGGTATCGGTCGACACCACTGAAAACTAATAAGGAGGTGACAAGTTTGGGTATTGGTGTCAATCAACACTCCAGTAGCATCGATTGACACACATCAGATGTCGACTTGCAAACCACTGGTATCGATCGACACAAATGTAGTATCGATCGACACGACCACCAACATCAAGTCCTTGGAAAATTGACCAAGGACACGAGGAACACCATTGGTGTTGATCGACACCCATCTGGTGTCGGTCGACACAAAGGGTCATCTGAGACAAAAAATTCTGAGAAGCTGTCAATCTCAATGGAACGCGTCTACAAACCAAAGATTCCCTTCCCAAGGAATCCTAGGAATATAGATGCATCTAATGGTTCGCGTGCGGCTCTTAATTATGTGGGGGACCAGGGAACCAATCAGAGTAGAGGACATCAAGCTCCACCGCCCCAAAAGAGAAGACTTTAGCTCATGATGAAGCAGATTTTAGATGAACAGAAGAGGAGCGTGCCAGAGGTGAATTAGAAGTTAGCTGCTCTTAACAAGAAGATTGATAGCATGAACAATGAGCTCAGCTACAAACTTAAGAATTTGACTTGTCGGGTTGATTTTCTAGATTCACAAGCTTCTTCTACCTCTGCGACCAAGTCAGATTGATCAATATTTGTACCAGCTCTGGATTCTAGCATCCAAAATGCAGTTATCGACTCAGGTAATGTTCATGCCCCTCCTTTGAGGAAATTACCTAAGCTTGAAGATCTAGGAAGATTTGTTGTTCCGTGCTACATGCTTGGAATTAACTTTGAAGCCTCTGCATGTGATTCTGGATCCACTGTGAACCTACATGCTTGGAATTCGCAGAGTCCTTGGGAATTGCTAATATGCAGCCCTCTCAGATGTCTATCAGGTTTGAAAATGCCTCAATAGCAACTCCGCAAGGATGCATTGAAGATCTTCTTGTGCAGATTGGGAATTACTCTGTGCATACTGATTTTCAAGTTGTAGAGATGAGCGACGATTCATACATGCCCTTGATTCTTGGAAGATCTTTCCTTGCTACAGCTGGTGCACTTGTCGATCTACCTAATAAGAGGATATGTCTTTCCAACATCGACAAGAATGTCTTCTATGATACCATCCTAGAGAATGAGAGCAAACATGGCTCCTATATTGCCATTGAGGAGAAAAAGCTTGATATACATGATCGTAGAGAAGGCAAATCGCTTCTGAACCCGCCTCCACCACACCCTGATCCTCATGTGGCTTCTCATCACGCTTAGATGTCATTGCAGTTAAGCTAGTGACGTTAAACAAGCGCTGAGTGGGAGGCAACCCAGTGGTAAGTCTGTATATACGCAAGTTTTTAGTCTTGATTGAGTCTTATGTCAGTCCTAGAACTTGAGAACTTGATATTATACTATGTGTTGCTGCTTATGATTTGCTTTTGAGTGTTCTTAATTAGCTAACAGGTTTAGTTTTTGCGAGAAACAAGTTCACTCTGTCTGCAAAAATCAGTGTGACTGAACACTATATGTGTCCATCGACATTAATGAGTGTATCGGTTGACACAACCACTCCTAAGACAAACGTTGTCGACTTAAACCTGATGTCGAGCGACACCAGGCTGTGTGTCGGTCGACACGGGCACATCAAATATGTAATATTTTTCCTTCTCCTATTTCTAAGTTCTATTTAATTTTAAACCAAACTTAGGCTTCTATGACACTGTGCGCAGTGTTGTTCAAGTCTGGGGGAGGTAGTTACTGACATTGTTTTTGTTTTTGAGAGTCAGTTATCCTAGCTAGAGTCGTTTTATTGAGTCAAAATTTTATTAGGAACTATAATTTTTGAGGATACCACGACATTTGCAGGAACCTAAGTGACCACTGATTTCAACTTGACTGGCTTCCGAGACTAATGGAAAATCCAAAGACTGACCAGTTGACTTGAGACACCCATATTTCCAGCAGAAATCCACTAAAGCCTGAGCTGATTTCTAATTTTTCCTTTTACCTCATCGATGTGACTGATGTTCATAGGGCTTGACTCCACATTCACACTTGACAAAAGAAAACCTATATAAAAGAAATGGTACTCCTCTCCCTTATTCTAAAAAAAATGAAAGCAGAAAGATGAGATGATTTTCTTTTGATTAAAGTGGTAGGAAAATTTTCAGTGACCTCATTATTTTACTTTTAAAGAAATGATCACACGAAGGTTGGAAGTAAGGTTAGGAAAATTTCCTGTGATACCATTATTCGCCTACACCTTTGATATAAAAAAAAAGAATAAGAAAATAATAAAATAAGAAAATAATAAGTCTGGCGGAGAGAAAGAGTACCAAGTGTTGTATGGTTGATTTGTCATAGTATTGTATGGGAATGAGTCTAGAAGGTTCTTGACATCGAGATCAAAGATGAGACCCAGCGATGAAGTACTTATGGACTATGTTGCGAAGTTGTGGGTTAATTCAGGAAAGCTGCGAATGTCTACGGTGAAATACATGGTGGTCTGGATCCTGTCAGGTAAGAATTTCTAGTGGCTTGCTATGGTGAATGTGAGTGTGGTGCTCTTATGACGAAACGAGTTTCTGTGTTTTCAAACTTCTTTCTCTTGTTTAGTTTTCTGTTTGCTTGAGGGCAAGCAAAAGCTAAGTCTGGGGGAGTTGATATATCATTGTTTTTATGGATTTATAAGCCATGATATATGTGTATAATCGAGTCGTTTATTTGTCTTAGAGTCCTTTTAGAGTCTTCGCAGGTTTACACATATTTGGAATCATTTGGACATTTTGGAGCCTTCTGGAGCTTTGCAGCTAAGAATACGAAGTTGGTGTCGTTCCTGACCACTGGTGTCGATCTACACAGGCCATATTTTCACACCACATGCGAGATTTCACAACTTTTAAAGAATTGCAACTTTGCCCAGAAGTTTTATATGTTTACAGAAGACCCCAAATCATGTTTAGACTATATAATTAGGGTTTTTAGGTTTTGTTATTGTTATCTTTGGCTTTAACAAGAAACTCTAAGGGAGATTGAGAGCTTGGGGCTGATCTTACTTTGTTCTACTCTGAGAGAAGATTTTGAACCCTTGTTTCTATTTCTCTCTTTTGATTCATATGATATATATTATATTCATGTCTTTGATTTCAATTGATATGTGTGAGTAGATCTCTTGTTAGGTTTGGGAATTCTCATTAGGGTTTTCATGGAATGATATATTGATTGATTGGTTAGGATTCAAACTTGATAGTTCTTCACCTAGGTTGTGCTTAATGCTAATTCTGGCTTGATCACCTAGAAATTAGATCATAGGTTGTTAAATTTGCACGACAGTGTGATTTATAATCTGACAGAACCTAGGGTGAGCAAATTAGATAATTGCAAAGAAATTTGGATTAGATAATTTGTGAACAAATTGAACCTGTTCTTAAAGCTTGTTTAGAACCTTAAGATTCACAAAGGAAGTTGGTTTCTTAGATTTTAGACATAGTAAATTCTCGCAACGACAGTTGGTCAATTTTATCTTAATGATTTGAGTTCTAGAACTGATATTTAATTCGATCCTAACTGATTAGTTGATATTCATTACTTGATTTCCTGAAAAATTCCCTGAAGACGCTTTTCCCACTTGTTTACACAACCAATTTTATTATTGTTATGCGTTGTTTTTAATTTTATTTCGTATATTCCTTAGCTGAATTCGAAACAAAAAAGGTCTATCGTGAGGTTATAGAGTCCTTGTGGATTCGACCCCTAAGTACTACAATCGATCTCTTAATTTGGAGAGTAGCTCTAGGGTTATATCTAAGCTTATCAATAACATCGCACTCATTTGGATTGAGACTCTTTATGCTGCAATGACCTCGATAGAGCATATAGACAATTGATCTCTTTTGGATTGAAAACGAGAAAATCCTACTATCAATTTGGCGCCGTTGCCATTTGGGTGTTGTTTGTTACATTTAGGATTGCAGATCATTTTAGATAAAGTTCGTTTCTCATACCCTTTGCATCCTGATTTTGTGAATCGTTTTGTGTATGTTTTACAACAGGTACCCTTGACTCGACTGGCTCCACTCGACCAACCAGCTTGAGCTTGTCACTCGAGTCAAGCAATCGAGTATGCCAGTTCAATCTTGTCTCTTGCATGCACACCAGATCCAAATGCAGCCACAACCTCCTTCGTTACCTCGACAACATAGACCGGTTACCTCTTGAGTTGAGAGAGCAGAGGGACAGAGTCAGGGTTGATCAAGAGGATAGAGTATACATGGAAGACCAAGACTATGTGCCAGCTAGACAGGTGCCTCAACAGAGGAGGCACATAAACATTGGAGCAGGAGATGCCCTTACCACTCACACTCAGAGGCATGAGATTGTGCCTCCTACTGTCCAGAACAACAGCTTTGAGATCAAGAGTGACTTGATATCCATGGTTCAAAGCAAAATATTCCATGGACTCCCTATGGAAGACCCACTGGACCATCTGGATGAGTTTGATAGGCTCTGCAGCCTAACCAAGATCAATGGAGTTAGTGAGGATGCGTTCAAGCTGCGTCTCTTTCCTTTCTCTCTTGGTGACAATGCACATCAGTGGGAGAAGACTCTACCTCAGGGATCTATCACTCCCTGGGATGATTGTAAGCGAGCTTTCCTTGCTAAGTTCTTCTCTAACGCAAGGACAGCCCGGCTTCGCAATGAGATCTCCGGGTTTGCTCAGAAGAATGGAGAAAGTTTCTGTGAAGCTTGGGAGTGTTTCAAACACTATACATCTCAGTGCCTCACCATGGATTCAGCAACGAGTCCCTTCTTAGTACTCTTTACCGAGGTGCCCTCCCCAAGATAAGGATGCTCCTAGATACTGCCAGTAATGGGAACTTCTTGAATAAAGATGTTGATAAAGGATGGGACCTAGTGGAGAACTTTGCTTAATCTGATGGGAACTATAACGAGGACTATGATAGGAGTATAAGGGGAAGTGTTGATACTGATGAGCGTCATAGGAAAGAGATCAAGGCTCTGAATGACAAGATCGACAAGCTCCTTTAAGTGCATCAGAAGCCGGTTCACTTTGTTTGTGAGGAAGAGTAGTTTCAGGTTAAAGATGGGGAGAGTGAGCAGTTGGAAGAGGTTAGCTACATCCAGAACCAGGGAGGCTACAACAAGGGCTTCATCAACTATAAGAACAATTCCAATTTGTCTTATATGAGTACCAATGTGGCAAACCCACAAGATCAAGTCTATCCTCCTCAACAGCAGCAGAACAAGCCTTTTGTTCAATACAACCAAAACCAAGGGTTTGCTCCTAAACCACAATGTCAGGGAGGCAATCAGCAGCATCAGCATGTTCTCAACGCACCCCCTGGTTTTACACCTTAGCAAAGCATACCCCCGGAGCTAGACATGAAGAACATGCTCCATCAAATTGTTCAAGGCCAAACCACTATTGCAATGGTGGTCGCTAAGATGTTTGCCGAGATAAAGCACCAGGTAGATTGCTCCTAGAATGACCTCAACACTAAATTTGAGGCATTGAACTCTCGCCTGAAGTACTTGGAAACCGAAGGTGCAACTCCTTCCTCTGTTTTACCTACCGGTCAACTCCTAGGAAAAACAATTCAAAGCCCCCAAAGAGTTTGCTAGTGCTCATGCTATCCTATTAAGGAGTGGAAGAGAACTCCCTACCAGAGCTGGTACAACCTCACTCACTGAGGACAATGAAGATCTGGATGGGGAGGGTTTGATTGAAAAATTGTCTGCTGAACCTAGACTCGACCTACAGACTCGACCAAAGGGTGATAGAGTCAAGACATAGAGTCTGACAAAAACTAAAAAGGAACCTACACTCAACTGACAGACTCGGCCAGAAGGTGATAGAGTCAACATCTGTTGTTGAGAAACCTGCTGCCTTAAGGGAAAAGGAAACACTTTATGTTCCTCCTCCATACAAGCCACCACTTCCATTCTCAGGAAGGTTTAAGAAGGAGTTGGTGGAAAAATACCAAACTCTCTTTGATAAACAAATGAAGGAGATCGAAATAAGGATGTCGTTGACGGATGCCTTCATGCTGGTACCCCAATACCAGAAGTTCCTAAAAGATGTTGTTGCTAGGAGAGCTAAAGAACTGCAAGAAGCAAATGTACCAGCCCTTGAATGCAGCGTAGTCATTGAAAAGAAAGTTGTCCAAGAGAAGCTTGAAGACCCAGGCTCCTTCACACTGCCATGCTCTTTGGGTCCAATGACTTTTAACAACTGTCTTTGTGACCTATAAGCATCGGTAAGCCTCATGCCGCTTTATGTAGTGAAGAAGTTATGTTTCAGCAAGTTCAAGTCTTGCAACCTTTCCTTGATCCTGGCTGACAGGTCCATTAGGTGACCTCATGGTCTTTTGGAAAATTTGCCTCTCAGGATCGGGAACATGGAGGTGCCTACTGACTTCATTGTGCTGGCAATAGATGAGGAGCCAAAGGACCCCTTGATTTTGGGAAGACCTTTCCTGGCCTCAGCTAGAACGGTAATAGTCGTCCGACATGGTAAGATCGATCTCCCACTTGGGAAAGATCTCAGGATGAAGTTCAATATCAGAGACGTCATGAAGAAGCCGACCATAGAAGGCCATCTTTTCCGGATTGAGAAAGTGGAGAAGGGAGCTGATGGGTTGCAAGAAGGGTCTATCGAAGAAGATATTGTTCGAACTATTGGGACCAAGGAAATAGAGTCTGAAGATTTCTATGAAGAGGTTTTGAGCTACGAGAGATTCCTTAGCCCTCACACGACAACTAAAGGACTAGATGTCAAGCCTAATGCGAGAGATTCGAGCGTACCAAAGGGAACCTTAGATCTTCTCTATGATCCTCCCAAGGCATAATGAGTATAAGAGTCAAGCTTAGAGACTTTAAACAAGCTCACTTGGGAGGAAGTTCCATATTTATCCTTGTACATATTTCATTAAAAGTTTTTTTTAATATATCTTTCTAGTGTTAATGGCTAAGCAGGATGCACGAAAAGGAGTTTTGGGTTTGAGTTGCTCAAGAAACTAAGAAGCGTGTTTGGAGGTGCACTAGCTCGATTGAGTTACTCGGTCGCCCCATCGAGCCATGCATCCAGGTTAAGGAAAAGGTTCAGACTCGAGCAGGCTGACTCGATCGAGCTAAACAAGCCAGGCAAGGGGGTTGGAGAAGTTGGCTAACTCGAGCAAGCCGTACTCGAGTTAATAGCTTGAGTCAACAGCTCGAGTCAACGGCTCGCCTGAGCTGACTCGACCAAAATGGCTCAAGTCAACGGCTCAAGTCAACCGAGGTTCCCTCTAAAATTTTAATTTTGAATTAGAATTTAGAATTTTTGGAGGTTATGTCGATGTCCCCACGCGACCAAGTGGTCAGTCCTCGATTTTTGCTTTGTCCCCCACCACCCCTTGTCATTTTGCACACCCATTTATCTTTAAATAGACCTCCCACGCTCCTTTCTCTCCCTCACACTTCTTCTTTACGAATTCATAGCTCCATTTGTGATTATTTTTAGAGCTTTTCTTCTCTCTTTCAAAGTTTTTCTCTTACAGTTTTCTTGAGTTTGCAGCTAAATTTTGCGATTTCAATGAAGATGTTTACAAAACTCAAGCTCATGCGCCCCAAGTACCCAGCAAGGAGACAAGTAGAGTGCCAATGTTCAGCTTAATCCATGGCTAGGCAGTTCTCAAGGGTGAGAGGTCCCAGACCTCATGGGAAAGCGCCAGAGATTCAAGAAGAGGAAGAGATGGCTCGGGAATACTCTAAGAAGAGGAACGATATTGCGCAAGAAAAGAAGCCTATGGAGATCGTTGAAGACATCGGTAGTGAAGATACCGAGGATAAGGCTGAGATTGTTGAGGAACCAGTGAGGAAATCGAAGAAGAAAGACATCAGGGATGAGGTTGGGTTTGTTAAGGAGCCAGCAAGAAGGTTGAAGAAGAAAGACACCAAGGAAGAGACTGGGGGCGTGCAGAAAAGGGTGAGTAAGCCAAAGAAGAAGCCCACCGAGGATGAGCTCCTTGACATTTTCCGCTCTTTCCCATTTGCTGGGACCCGTTACCCTCATCGTGAATCTTTGAAAGAGTTGGGCATCCTTAGAGACATGGAGTATTTGTTCGATATGTGCCACCTCAAAAAATTCATGAGCTATCACTTCAAGGCCTACCAAGAGGAGACCTGTCACTTCAAGGCCTACCAACGTGCACTTCTATGAGGATGATCTAGAGGTTTAATCTGATGGAGGGCTTGGTTACATTAGCTTTGTAATTAAGGGGGCAGCCTTCACTCTCACCATCAAGCAGCTGGATAAGTTTTTTGGTTTTCCAAGCGGGCAAGGCATCAAGAGGATGTTGATAGAGAGGAGTTATTGGCGCTTTGGAGAACAATAGCTGGAGCTAGTGACTACTCATCCTCCAGGTCTAAAAGTTCTCATATTCGAAGCCCCATGGTAAGGTACATGCACAAAGCGATAGCCAACACGATCTTTCCGAGAAAGGTCACGGGAAATGTAAATGAAGGGGAGCTTCGGATGCTGACTAGAACGCTAAAGGGTCCTTTTGAGTCTACAAGGGACGGGCGAACCATTGAGGGAGATAGGCCAGACACGGGTCCAACTATTATCTTGCTAGACCAACTGCTCTCTTACAAGGAATATGTAGTGAAACTGCACAAATAGGGGTTAAGAGCGAGCTTAGCATAGGAGGAGTACTAACTCCAATACTACATGCTTGTGGTGTAGATATGGAGTCGGATCCGATTGAGCCCAGGTGGATCGATATTGACTACCTTACGAGAACCAAGTTTCTAGACCATAGGAGGGCCAACAGGAAGTTCCTTTACATGTTCACTCATCCGGAGGCTGGAAACGCCAAGCTGAGCTTCCATGTGTAAACCTCACAAAGAAATATGGTTGGGATCGACTTCTGGCCGCCCTCCGAGTCTCTCTATGATCCTTTGGCACTACACATTCAGCAAGAACCAAGCCAGCAGGCCCAAGGCGGTTCCGATGATGAAGATATTGATGCATAAGAGGTTGGACTAGAGAGATATTATTTTGAGGAGTACATAGCCATGACCCAGAATCAGAGCCTAAGAGAAGCCAACAAGCGGTTTAGTCTCCTCCAAAAATGGTCCATGGCAAGATAAGACAATAAAGGCCTTGAAGAACATGGTGAAGGAGATGCAAGGCCACATAAAGGAGCTCCAGAGCAAAGTCACCAGCACTTCTTCAAGAAGACCCATTCTAGACCTCAGCAATCTGGGGAGGAGCAGCTCATTCACAATTGCACCAAGGCGCAGCAGCATCCCCGTAGACCCCCCAAAAGCATCATACCTCGAGCCAGAGTAAAGAAAGTGGAGAGTTGTGGCGTCACGGGACGCATAGACGTCTAACTCGAGGGAAAGACTCGATCAGCACACTCGAGTGAGTCCATCAAGTCATGACGTTGAGCTTAGCAGCACATGTGAAAGAGTCAAGCAACCCACTCGAGCCGCACCATCGAGTTAAGGCATCGCGCCTGCTTACACGCGGGAAAGCATGGAGGAATCGATCTCCTCCTTCTTCAGCTAACCTTGAGGTAACCACTCCAACCTTCCATTGTATATACCATTTGTAGTTTTCTTATTATTTCTGTTATTTCTTGAACTCTCTTTCAAATTTTTATTACACAAGGAAATGTGTAATTCAAGTTTGGGGGAGGTTCAAGTCCTATTTGATTATGTTTTCTATGTTTCTTATTTTTAAATTTTGCATACTTGAATTTGCATGCATATCATATAAGGCATAGAAAAACCATAAAATTTTGAAAATTTTCCATCAGAAAAATAAAAAAATGAGTGTATCTATGTAGTTGCATTTACATTTTAGGATTGAGTCTAGTTGCATCTCATATAGGATTGGTGAATTTGCATAACAGATTATGATGACTATAGCCTTGTAAATATGGTGATCCATGAGATAGCCCCAGTGCCCTCGTTAGTAGTTGTTTGATTGCATACCGAATGAGTTTGAAGCATAAGATAGCACCATGTTTTGAATGCATAATCTGATATTCATGTCTTGATTGAAGCATGATGTGATCTAATGCCTTTCCCTATCTATTAGAACCTAAACCTGATTTATAACTACCATGTCTATGCATTGATGCTGAATTCATGGGTACTTACACACATACTTGGATTCTCTTTCACCCTTTTTACCACTCTTGTGAATCAAAGTAGCTGATCCCATTATTGGAACAGTTCCCCCACCTTGAACCCACCTTTCTTTCAAGCCATTGTTATTTGCTGAGTGAGGCCTGATTTTCGGAATGAGCTTGGTAGAAAGTGTTAGGTTTGTGCCGACAAGGATAATATCTCATATAATTATGGTTCATGATTTTTGAACTAGATAGGACTAGGTGGAAACTTGATTCTGGGGTATGGGGGTTGGTTGTGCTTAACAGAAAAGATGGGAATAAGAGTTGAAAGAAAAAAAAGGTTAAGAGTTCTTAGGAGAGGAAATCATTGTGATCTAGTAAAGGGTTTGGGGAATAAAGAAAACATATATATATATATA
>VBRH01001682.1:12136-23230 GCA_014578085.1 Cardamine resedifolia
TAAATAAAAGAAAGTGGCTCTGTGCAAAGTAAAAAAAGGAAGAAGATAGGCAAAAAGCCTAGATAGTCTTCTAAGAAAAGAAGAAGAAGAGCCATAGTTAAAAAGAAACCAAAACTCGCTAGAAGTCACCAAGTATTGAAAAGACCTCTCCTTAGAATGAAATCAAAAAAGAAAAGATATGAGTTTATCCCAAAAGAGTTCTAAGACAAAAAGATAGCCTTGAGAGAAAATGGTAGAAATAGGATAATCTGTTGGGTTTAGAAGTAGGAGGGTGGAACCATTTGTGTATCTTTGGGTTGATGGGAGTCTATTCTTGTGTGCATAGCTTGACTCTTACATTTAGCATTCTTCTAAAGCTCATTTTATTTCTTGAGAGATCCCTGTTATGACTTGATTAACCCATTTGTAAAGGGACCATTTTTGTCTCTTAAACCTCTTAACCTTTGCCAAATGGGTTCATTAGATTTGCATAGCATGATTCATGGGTACTACTTAATGAGTGTTAAAGGGATTGGTTGATTTGAATGCATGTCTAGGTTGAGGCTGAAGTTCGATTGTGTTGTGAAGAGCATGGCTAAGATTTTTTAAGTATAACTCATTCACCTTGCCTCATAGAATTGCTAACTTGGACATTGATGTTATCTTCTCTATCAGCATGTTTTGGCTCTGAATGCCCGCCTTTAAACCCCTTCTCCAGCTTGATCTTGTTTGTTTGCTTGAGGGAAAGCAAAGACTAAGTTTAGGGGAGTTGATATATCCATATTTTACATGTTTTAAGCATTTATTTAGTATCATTTTAGCATTGTTTCTCCACTTTTTCATACCATTCATAGCCCTTTATGTCCAGTTAGCTTGCTTATAGGTATTTTGCATTAGTATTACATGCATTTGTGCATATGGAGTGTTTATCAGGTGAAAATGAGTGTTTGGAGACCGATTTGGACAAGGAGGAGCTAGCAAGCTTGACTCAAAGGCCAGACTCGATGGACCGCACTCGAGCCGCCTGCAATCGATCACCACACTCGACCATGTGCACTCGAGCTTGAGGTCCAAGACTCCATCTTGCACCACAGGACGCCACTCGATGAAGTCACTCGATCACTTTGGATCGAGCCAATGCCACTCGACCGTCCCACTCGAGTCAAGGCAATCGAATCCGAGGATCTCAAGATGCCACCTTGGAAGAATGAAGGCACTCGAGCCAAACCGGTCGAGCTAAGGACTTCAAGATGCTGTCTTTGGAAAATCACCTACTCGACCACCCTACTTGACCATGCATGTTCGAGCTCGTCATCCGAATTTGCTATTTTGTCTTTTTCTGCTTAGTTTTTGTCAAAGGGTATAAATACCCCTTAAGTCATTTTAACCAAATATGTCAGTTTTTAATAATTTTTAGATCTAGGGTTTATCATTTGATCTCTCTCCCTTTCCTTATATCATCTTTAGCATTTGTAATCAGATCTTTCTCTATCTATTTAATTTATGCATTTAGTTCTTGTACATTTCATCTAATCTGATCTTTATCTTTATGATTATGCACTTAATTTGTATTTTTGGGTTTATGTTCTTGAGCATGAATTCTGAGTAGTGAATTAGGGTTCTTGAGCATGGGTTAGATCTAGAGTGGATCTTTGATCTCCTAGGGTGTTTAAGCTTAAATCTGTTTAGATCCTTTATGGGTTAGTGTTCTTCATGCTCATTTCATCTTGATCAAATGGAATTAGAGCTTAGGCATTTCCACACCCACCAAGTGTTTGCTGAAATGCCTGACTCAGCTTTTTTTAGAGATTTGCACTCTAGCCCAAGAGATTGGTGTTCTAGAGTGTATTTTGGCTTAGGTAGATTGATTCTTAATGCATGTTTAGTTATATTTCGCTATTGATGAATAGGTCTGAAAGTGGCTAGGCATGATGGCTTCTATCACGAGAGTGGATTAGCCAGGTTTTGATGTCTATCGTCTAAGGGTCAGCTCTATGTGAGTATGTTAAGCACTCTAGGTAGATTAAGGAGACTCTCTGATCTATTATCCCATCCTTAGGAATCTTATTCCCCCTTTGATCTGTTTGTTTACTTCCTTCATCGCTTAGCTCTGTTCACTTTTATAACTTTTGTTTTTATTTCATTTTAAGTTTTGTTTTTGAATTGTTACTTGTTATCTTCATCATGATTAGGTTGAATTAAATGTTCTGTTGCATTTTGATTGCATAACATCGCACTCATTTTGATTGAAAATCTTTATGTTGCAATGACCTCGAGAGAGCATATAGAGAATTGATCTCTTTAGGATTGAAAACGAGAAAATCCTACTATCAATACAATGGCCTAATGTCTCTGATTTGTAGGTATACAACTTTTAAAGCATTTGTAATTATCTCCAATTTTGTGTTTAGCTACACATGATTACTATCAATACAATGGCCTAATGTCTCTGATTTTGAGGTATACAACTTTTAAAGCATTTGTAATTATCTCCAATTTTGTGTTTTAGCTACACATGATTATTGTGGCTTTGTGTGTTGTTGTAGTAACTTATATTCATAATTCCTTGATCTTCTGTATAGGTTGATCAATCCAGTATATGTTGCTACGATTATAGCTTTTTACAGAAAGGAAAGAAAAAGAAAGATAAGATTTTGATCCGATTCTGTAAACTAAAATCTATCAGCAAATGTTTTAACATCTAATGAGGTTTTTATCTTCAGGTATGATTAATCTTGACCAATTGAAGATAAAGATATGAATAAGGATGTGGCCTTCATATGGAGAAGGTTAGTTCCATCCTGTTTTCTATAGTTTTCTTGATGAGATTTGCATTCACAAGTTATGTTCTTGAGTAGTTGATTGTTACTAAACTGGAATAGTTGATTGTATAACAATTCATATTACTTATTATACTTAACATACGATTTTTAAAAAGTTAAAGACAACTAAACAAACAAACCCTACTGTTTTTGAAGAGCATTTTATGTTTCCGTAACTAAGGCACTTAGTTCGATAAGATAAAAGAAACATCAATAGTTCAGCTTTGTCTTCACAATACCTGAAAATCTGAAACATGAAGTCATATATAGAGGTAATCTCTAATAAAGGTAATCCAATCAGATACATATCTGGCACAGAACATAGATAAATTTGTTAAATCAGATAATTGATTTTGTTTTAAAATACAGTAACAAAAACATCCTAAATATGTACAACCTGAAATCGAAGAAGTCTTTTATCTAATTCTGACTCTTGCCGCCTGTAGTAGTATCCTTAGACTTCCCCTTATTTTCATTGGCTCAACAAAGACAGCAACACGATCATACCCTTTAGTGATATACTTGAATAAGTATTTGATAGAACAGGTTTGGTTGCAGCACTCAACATTAATGTGAGCCAACCCACTATTTTTATGTCACTTAGATGTGTGAAAGGAGGTTTTGCAGCCATATTCTAATCGTAATCTATACTATTAATTTGAAAGTTGGGTTGTTTATGAGTAGTGAATATGTTAGAGTAATATATTTTTTGTATTTGGAGGGTCGGGTTTAGAATCTAGGGTAGATACGATTATTTCAAAATAATAACTTTTAAAATTTAATTTTTAAATATAAATTCTTGGTATATGTTTATTTTTAAACGATTTGATTCGTTATAGTTAAAAATATATTTTATTTCTGAAATTTGCAAGGAAATTGCAATGTATACCAAAAGATAATTGAAAATTTTAAAATATAGTAATGGGTTTTTATTAATTAGTTATATTTTCTCATAAATTATCAGACCAATATATTCCTATCATAATTTTAACGGTTGAATATTCTTTTAACGATCAAATATTTGGGGAGATAAACTCTAATTTATGCGGTTAGTTATTTTTGTTAACGTGAAATATATCATTTTGTTAACGGTTAAGTATTGTTGTTAGTAAATTTTTTATCTCGTTAATAATAATATTATATATTTCATTATTAAAAGTTATTTTGTTCAATTTCCTAAAAATGGATGATTTAGTTCAAAATACATAGGCAAGTTAAAAATTAAGAACAAAATATATAATTATATTTACTTTGAATACTCATGTTTTGTGTATATTAATAACTTATTTACATGATAAAAACATTTAACATGTCTAACTTTATTATCGACTAGTGGTGAAGCGCACTTCGCGCGGAGTTTTTCATTATAATTTATTGATATAGTTATTAAAAATTTTGCTATAAAATATTAATATTTTGGTCTTTAACTTTTTTATATGTATTTAATAAAATGAAATTTATCGATAACATATATATGATATAACAAATCTTAAAATATACTTTGAATTCATAATTTTTTTAGATATTCAATTGTTGTATATTCATATTAACATACAAAATTTAAGATAGTTATATATGTAATCTTGATCCATGTTGTTAACTTTGGAAAAAAAAATTATATTGAATAATATAACTAAACAAGCACAATCAACCATCCGATTGCAGTAGACATGTATTCTTCTCATAAAGATGTGTCATAGATGCTACTTGGCCTTGGTAAAATATTTAGCATTTAAATCACTTCATCTAAAAGCACCCTACAACTGGACAAATCAGATGCTCACAACACCTGACTTAACCTAAATCCAACCACTCATAAATTCAGTCTCCAAATCTATATCCCTATGTAAGCTATTGAATATCAGATAATATAAAGTGTGAGAACTCTCATAAGGATTCAAAACTTATGTTAGAGAACAATCAATGCTTGCACTTCTCTTTTTGCACTTCTAATGTGGTTTAGGGTGTTTGAAATACACTCATTATCTTTCTCTCCCGTTCTCATTTTCTCCCTCATCTACGCGATAAAATTGAACCATAGACCATATTACATAGATCACCAACAACAGTGAACTCCTTCCTTAACCTTTATGTGTTTCTAAGTTTAACTCATATTATATTTGTTTCTCTTATCGATGCAAAAGATTGAACCACATACAACATGTTATCCCGTTTTAAGCTTAATCTTCTCTATCTTTGTAACATCCGTGTTCCAAGAAACGGAAAGTTTAATTTAGTCTCTGGTTATTTGAGTTTAAATAACAGGCTTTTCAGATTTATTTGATCCAAATAGGGCTGGAGTGTTTAAAAGAGAATCAGAAAGTTTAGGGGTTGTTTTGGTTGGATCAGAAATTTTGTCGGGTTTAATTGATCGATTAAGCCGTTGTGGGGCCGATTTATAAAATTCAGAGAATTAGAGGGCTTAATCGCAATTTCTTGGAAGTTGGGGTAAAACCCTAAACTTCTTCTCCTTAACTCCACGCTTCTTTTCATCCCTTACGCCTTGAGATCCTCATCACGAGTCATCGAAGTAGAGGAGTTTCAGCTTGATCTTTGAGCAAAAGGTGGCGCAAGGGACAGGCGGAGTTCACGGCAAGGAAAGAGAGGGAGATCGCGCGTGGTGGTGCTCGGCGGTGTGGCTGTGCCGTGCGGGTGAAGCAAGAGCATCTTCATCTCGGTAAGCTTTAGTCCCAGCCTGATCGTGTTTTCGTTGGTGAGCAAAGAACGATGGTGGCGATTGTAACAACCGTGTCTCGAGAAACGGGAAATTTAATTAGCATCCGGTTATTTTTTTTGTTTTAAATAGCGGGTTTCAGTTTAGTTAACCAATTAAGGTTTGGGGTGTTTGAAAGAGAATCCGAGAGTTTAAGGGTTGTTATGTGTAGATTAGAAATTTTGCTGCGTTTATTTGATTGAATTAAAAGTTGCGGGGCTGTTATATAAAGATCAGAGAATTGAAGGGCTTAATCACAAATTCTCAGAAGATGGGTGGAAACCCTAAGCTTCTTCTCTTTATCCCCACGCCTTGTCTCCCGTCTTCACCACGTTCAAGCGAAAGGAGGAGAAGTGTCAATTGAGAAGAGGGGAAGGAGAGGAAGTAAGGAGCGTGATGTGGAGAGCATTCGCCGAGGGCTGCGTCGTCGAATCAGGTAGTGATCTCCGCTCCTCCTCTGTTTATTGTTAATGATGATCGTGAGAGAACTGAACGGAAGCGTGATGGACGGCGACGATGTCAAGCGCGTTGGTGGCGATCGTTGGTGATCGTGGAGACGAAGCCGAGCTTGATGAAGTCACATCGGAGGATGTTAGTAAGGTGACGTTATGACGTTGATCGATGAAGGGTTGATCGGTGGTGGGCTGCGGCGTAAGGAGATGACCGGTGTGTCGTTGGGTTAATGAGGAGTGGCGGGCTATTGCAGGTCTCCACGAGGAAGGAGATGTTCAGTGTGTTTAATCGCTTTGTCGTTTTGTTATTATTTAGAGATTTAGAAGTTGACTTTTGTATTTTTTAATTGTTAGGCTTGTCTCGGAAAAAAATCTAGGGTTATTCGTCCCGGGGAGTTCCAGAAAATTGCAGAATTTTGTCGCAAAAATTTTTGTGCGGGAATAAGGTGAGTGCAGGACCATAGGCTTAGCTAAATAATTTTGATATTTGATGTGGTTTCATGATTATAGGCCGTTTATGATCTCTGGTGGGTCTAGATCGAGTGTTTCATGAGAGGTTGATTTATTCGGTATTTTTATGTTACATTATATAAATATCTTAATTATTTGTGTGAACAGCCTGTTGATAGGAGGATTGCCTCACTAAGTATTTATCGAAATACTTATGCATCTCCTTTTTATTTGATGCAGGAAAATAAAAAGTGTGACCGTGGGATCAGGGCGAGGAAGAGGGGGTGATCTAGACTTATCGTTTTATTGGTGATTTTATTTAGAAATTTATGATTTATGGTTTATTCGGATTTAATTTTGAACCAGGAATTACTTGTTGAATTAATTTTTGTGAAGGTTTAATTATTTTTTTGGGATTTTTTTTCTTATGTGTTGTTGATTGATTTTAATTATTATTATTTATGAGATTATAATAATTATAAAAAAAATCGGGTGCGATTGTTTCAATTTGGTATCAGAGCATTTACGGTTCTAGGACGGTTTAGAAAATTCTAATTTGGAGCTTAATTGAGTTTTTGGTGTTATATTGTTACTTGAGTAAACTGTTGTCTAAAATTGTATATGTGAGTTAGTCATTTTTTGTTGAGCATGAAGTTATAGATCATCCTCTTCGAGCCTTTAATGAGATTCCACGGTAAGTTGTGTTTGTTCTAATTAGTCATTTAGTGGCTTACCTGTTTGTGTGTAAGTGTAGATGGCTAACCGAGGTGGAGTTCGTGGTCGTGGTATTCGTGGAGGCCGGGGTCGCGTTCGGAGGAACGTGAGAGCTCCAGTGGAGAAGGAGAGCATTGCACAGAGTGCTATGGTGGATCAGATTGTGGGTCGCAAGCTAATCAGAGAGGGTCTGAGGGTGTGGCCGGTGTGGGTGCCGGTAATGCTGGAGTGCCAGTGGGGGCTGCGGGTGTCCCAGCAGGTGCTGCTTAGTCCCGAGAGGATCGGATTGCGGACCTCTTGGCGTTGCTTTTGGAGCGGTTACTAGAGAGGGTACCCGTGTAGGTTCCAGAAGTACCACAAGTAGCCGCAGTGCAACCGAGAGTTATGGATGAAGGTGGGCCTCCATTATACCTGAAGATGATGGACCAACTACAGAGGATTGGCACGGGATTTTTCTCGGGTGGTGCCAAGCCGGAGGAGGCTGATGAGTGGAGGATGCGGATGGAGTAGAATTTCTGTTCGGTTAGGTGTCTAGTAGGATACCAGGTGGATCTCGCAGTTCACTATCTGGAGGGCGACACACATCTTTGGTGGAGAGGTGTTGCGGCCCGGAGTGTCCAGCCCGAGATATCGTGGGAGGATTTTATGGCGAAATTTAACTCCAAGTACTTTTCGTTAGAGGCATTGGATCAGTTAAAGAGATAGTTTCTTGGGTTAACACAAGGGAACCGTACAGTGCGTGAGTATGAGGCGGAGTTTCATCGTCTCAGGATGTACGGAGGGCATGTTATAGATGATGAGCGGGCTCAGGTGCGATGGTTCTTGAGAGGCCTTCGGGTCGAGTTGAGAAATCGATGCCTATTGAGTTCGTTTGCTACGGTGATGGAGCTCGTGGAGAAGGCCGCATTGATTGAGGAGGGTCTGAGAGACGCGGGTGTGGTAGTCAACCAGACTTTTCAGGCAAAGAAGCCTCATCATCAGTCCGGTCCCATCAAGAGTGACAAGCCGGGGCAGGGGCAGAAGCGTAAGTGGGAGGGTCCTCCAAGGCCCAGCCAGGGCGGCAAGGGTAGTCAGGGCTACTTTGGTTGTGGTAGCAAGGATCATAGAGTGGCGAGTTGTCCTCAGAAGATGGATTCGCGTGCAGACACTCGGGTGTGCTAGCATTGCAAGGAGGTGGCACATATCAAGCCGAAGGGTCCTAAGCTGCAGCAGGGAGTGCTAGCAGCACCGCCAGCTAGGCCGACTGCGGTGATGCCGTGAGTGTACACCATGGTGAAGTCTGGTGAGCCGAGTTCTAGACCGATCACTGGTAAATTTCTAAACTTACTCGAGTAAATTCTTGTCTGTCTCAAGTTATCTTTCCTATGTTGTTGTGTTAGGGTCTTATTATATGAGTTTGTGTAGGGACCTTAGTTATGGGAGGGCTTAAATCCCATGTATTGTTCGATTCCGGAGCATCGCATTGCTTCGTTACTCCGGAATTGGCTGAGAGAGGCGGTATCCAGAGTGAACCGGGTGAGCAGTTGGGGCTTGTCAAGGTCGCTGGAGGGGAGTTTCTAAGCACCTTTGGTCGAGCTGAGAGCATGGATGTTCAGGTGGTCGGGAGTCTATGCTAGCAGATCTAATCATTTGTTCCGTGGAGCTATATGATGATATCTTGGGTATGGATTGGCTCGGGAAGTTCAGAGCGCATTGGGATGTGTTCTGTTTGAAAGAGAAAAGGGGAGGTTGGTTTATCAGGGAGTGAGACCGACTTTGGGGAGTCTTGTGATCTCAGCTATGCAGGCTGAGAAGATGATCGAGCGAGGTTGCGAAGCTTACCTTATGACTATTATCACTCCAGAGTCTGTTGGAGACGTTACGGTTTGGGATATTCGGGTTGTTCAAGAGTTCGAGGATGTGTTTCAATTGTTGCAGTGGTTACCACCGACTCGGTCAGATCCTTTCACGATTGAGTTGGAACCAGGGAAAATGCCGATATCGAAGACTTTGTACCGGATGGCTCTAGCAGAGATGGCAGAGCTTAAGAAGCAGTTGGAGGAGTTATTGAGTAAGGGTTTTACTCGTCCGAGCAGTTCACCGTGGGGAGCATCGGTGTTGTTTGTAAAGAAGAAGGACGGAAGTTTCCAGTTATGTATCGATTACCGAGGACTCAACCGAGTCACAGTGAAGAATAGGTATCCTCTACCGCGGAACGACGAGTTGTTGGACCAGCTGAAGGGGGCTACTTGGTTCTCTAAGATAGACTTGGCATCGGGATACCATCAAATTCCGATTTATGAGATAGACGTCCGAAAGACAGCTTTCAGGACCAGATATAGGCACTACGAGTTTGTGGTGATGCCATTCGGGTTGACGAATGCACCAGCAGCATTTATGAGATTGATGAATGGTGTGTTTCAAGAGTATCTGGACGAGTACGTGATCATTTTCATAGATGACATCCTGGTGTATTCCAAGAGTTATGAGGAGCATGGAGTTCATTTGAGGAATGTTCTAGAGAAACTGCGGGAACACAAGTTGTTCGCTAAGTAGAGCAAGTGCAGTTTCTGGCAGCGAGAGATTGGATTCTTGGGTCATATTGTTTCGGAGGAGGGAGTTTCAGTTGACCCAGAAAAAATTAAGGCTATCGAGGAATGGCCGAGACCAAGGAATGCCACTAAGATCCAGAGTTTTCTTGGTCTAGCGGATTATTATCGGAGATTCGTCAATGGTTTTGCGAGTATGGCTCAGTCTATGACGAAGCTAATGGGGAAAGATGTCCCGTTTGTGTGGTCAATGGAGTGTGAGGAGAGTTTTGCAAACCTAAAGTACACCAATTTTGGCTTTACTAGAGCCGAGTGAGCCTTTTGTGGTGTACACGGAAACAACAAGGGAAGGTTATTGCTTATGCTTTGCGGCAATTGAGGAAGCACGAGAGTAATTATCCTACTCATGATCTTGAGATGGCTGCGGTGGTCTTTGCCTTGAAGATTTGGAGATCTTATCTTTATGGCGAGAAGGTACAGGTGGTTACAGATCATAAGAGTCTGAAGTACATCTTTACGCAGCCAAAGCTGAATTTGAGGCAGAGACGTTGGATGGAGTTAGTGGCGGATTATGATCTAGAGATAGCCTACCATCTCGGGAAGACAAATTTGGTTGCGGATGCGCTGAGTTACAAGCGAGTAGCTTCAGCTAGTGAGCGAGACATGGAGTCCTTAGTGAGTGAGATTAGCCCATTGAGATTATGTGCTACATCTCAGGAGCCGTTGGGCTTGGAGGCAGCGAACCAAGCGGATCTTTTGAGTAGAGTTCAGTTGGCTCAGGAAAAAGATGAGGATCTAGTTAAGGCTTCCGGTGATGTGGATTCCGAGTATCAGGTCTCAGCGAACAGGACTATCCTAGTTCATGGGCGGGTCTGCGTACCTAAGGATAAGGGTCTGAGGCAAGAGATTCTGAGTGAGGCCCATGCGAGCATGTTTTCCATTCATCCAGGGGCGACCAAGATGTACCGTGATCTCAAAAGGTGATAACATTGGGTCGGGATAAAGAAGGATGTGGCTAACTGGGTCGCATCTTGCGATGTATGCCAGTTAGTGAAGGCCGAGCATCTGGTTCCGAGCGGGTTGTTACAGAGTTTACCCATTCCAGAGTAGAAGTTAGATATGATTACGATGGATTTTGTGGTCGGACTGCTAGTTTCTCGGACCAAGGATGCTATTTGGGTCATCGTTGATCGGTTGACCAAGTCGGCACATTTCCTGGCCATCAAGAAGATGGATGGAGCGGCAATTTTGGCGAAGAAGTACGTCAATGAGATTGTCCGACTTCATGGGGTACCCGTGAGTATCATGTCGGCTCGTGATTCCAAGTTCACCTCGGTGTTTTGGAAGGCCTTTCAGGCTGAGATGGGCTCAAAGGTACACATGAGTATGACATATCATCCTCAGACGGATGGGCAATCTGAGAGAACCATTCAGAC
>VBRH01001684.1:721-15733 GCA_014578085.1 Cardamine resedifolia
ATATATATAGATATTTCAACTCATAAAGTATATATATCATTAATTTTCAAAAAAGAAGTATATATATCATTATGTTTCATTTGTATACATATGATTTTTGCTTTAAAAACACATTGGAAACAAAAAAATATATTGTTTGAACTTTCACTATTTAACTGCAAAACGAAATACCATTATTCTATTTCTTGAGCCAACAAAACCCATTCATATATATATTCTAATCACTACAAGAAATGCGTTTGAAGAAGAAACAAAATCCAATAAAAATAGTGAATATAGGGACATTCCAATTCCAATGAATCCAATCCAGGGATATATCTGTCTTAGAATGCTCTACTATATTTGTCTGTTGAAATCATTAGTATTTGTTTCAAAGCCACCAATGATTTCAGGTAAAAAATCAAAAGAATATTATTGCAACAAATAGAGAAACTGTTGGCAGGGAAAACAAAAACGAGTAGAGAGATTAGAGGTAATTAGACAACAGATAAAGTAAGAAAATATTTTACATTAAAAGAAGAAAAAAAACAGAAGAGAAGAGAAGAAAACAAGTTGGTTTTTGCTACCAAAAAAAAAAAAGGTAAAACAAATTTGGTTACGAAGAAAAAAAAACATAACAACTTTGGCATTTGGGTTATTATTGCACACAACACTTTGGTTTGGTATGACTAATCTTTGCCTCTCCCAAATCGCAGCCATTTTTTACTCTCCCTCGCTGAGAAGGACAGGAGAGAAAAGTAAACCCTAAATTTCTCCAGGGACCTCCAATTTCGGCGGTTCAGATTTTGTTCTTGAAGGGATTTGATTGATCGACTTTTCTTAAATGGGCGATCTTGCTATGTCCGTAGCAGACGTCAGGTGACGAGCATTTAATTCAATTTCATTGATTTGCTTTTCAATTTCACCTTTTTCATTTTAGGATTTTAAGGTTTATAGGATCCTTGGAAATAGTTAGGCCTTATAGTTTCAATCTCAATTCGAGTCAATGAAAAATTGATTTTTTTAATCGAATCAAACTGGTTCTTATAGCAGATGTGAAGATTTTTAACATTGGAAAGGTGTTTCTTTGGAGCTTTGTTTATGTTGCTCATAATTAAAGATTGTTAATTGATTGGCTATAATATTTGTAAATGTATTGTGATAGGATGGAGAATGAGCCTGATGACTTGGCTAGTGATAATGTTGCGGAGATTGATGTGAGTGATGAAGAGATTGATGCAGAAGACCTTGAGAGACGGATGTGGAAGGATCGTGTCAGGCTTAAGAGAATCAAAGAGCGACAAAAAGTCGGCTCTCAGGGAGCTCAAACGAAGGAGACACCTAAGAAAATCTCTGATCAAGCTCAGAGGAAGAAAATGTCTAGAGCTCAAGATGGTATACTTAAGTACATGTTGAAGCTAATGGAAGTCTGCAAAGTTCGCGGCTTTGTGTATGGTATAATTCCCGAAAAGGGAAAGCCCGTGAGTGGTTCTTCTGATAATATAAGAGCTTGGTGGAAAGAGAAAGTGAAGTTTGATAAGAACGGACCAGCTGCGATTGCTAAATACGAAGAGGAATGCTTAGCTTTTGGGAAATCAGATGGGAACAGAAATTCACAATTTGTTCTACAAGACCTACAAGATGCAACTTTAGGGTCTCTATTATCTTCTTTGATGCAACATTGTGATCCTCCTCAAAGGAAGTATCCGTTGGAGAAAGGGACTCCTCCGCCTTGGTGGCCAACGGGGAATGAAGAATGGTGGGTGAAACTCGGTCTCCCCAAAAGCCAGAGTCCTCCTTATAGGAAACCGCACGATCTCAAGAAGATGTGGAAGGTTGGAGTTTTAACAGCTGTGATCAATCATATGTCACCTGATATTGCAAAGATTAAGAGGCATGTTCGCCAGTCGAAATGTTTACAGGACAAGATGACTGCTAAAGAGAGCGCGATTTGGTTGGCGGTTTTGAACCAAGAAGAATCCCTGATTCAGCAGCCTAGCAGTGACAATGGAAATTCTAATGTAACCGAGACACACCGAAGGGGTAATAATGCTGATAGGAGGAAACCTGTGATCAACAGTGATAGTGACTATGATGTTGATGGAACAGAGGATGCTTCAGGTTCAGTTTCATCTAAAGACAATAGAAGAAACCAAATTCAAAAAGAACAAACAACAGCCATCTCACATTCAGTAAGAGATCAAGATAAAGCAGAGAAACATCGCAGAAGGAAACGACCTAGAATCAGATCAGGAACTGTCGATCGACAAGAGGAGGAACAACCAGAAGCTGAGCAAAGAAATATATTACCTGATATGAATCATGTTGATGGCCCTCTGCTAGATTATAACATCGACAGTACTCATCACGAGGATGGTGTTATAGAACCAAACATTGCCTTAGGAACCGAGGAGAATAGTCTGGAATTAGAATTAGTAATTCCTGAGTTCAGCAACAGCTATTCTTATCTTCCACCTGTCAATGGACAAGCTATGATGCCTATAGACGAAAGGCAAATGCTTTATGGATCAAACTCAAACCAAGAGTTGCAATTTGGGTCAGGTTATAACTTCTATAATCCCTCAGCAGTGTTTGTGCATAATCAGGAAGAAGACATGATCCATACACAGATAGAAATGAATGTACAAGAACCACTTCACAACAGCGGGTTCGAGGCCCCAGGAGAAGTACTTCAACCCCTTGGTTTACATGGAAATGGAAACGGTATAACAGGAGAAGATTTGCCTCTTCATCTGTATCAGAGTGAGCAAGAGAAGCTCTTGGACACTAACATTCTGTCTCCATTTAATGGCTTGACGTTTGATAGCGCATTTGACCCTGGATTTGATTCCTATGCTGCATTTGATGATGATTTGAATGATCTCTCATGGTTTGGAGCTTAGTTTCTCACCATTTGTTTTTTTCGTTGGGAGGTTACATGGTAAGTTTTTATCACACAACACCTTCTCATATATTTTAATCTTAGTTTATATATTTTTTGCGTAATATCTTATGTTTTGTTGATTGTTGTTATTTGTAGGTAAAAAAGGCTATAGTCTGGCTAGTACAGTTAAATTCTCCTGGTGATCTAAATTCTTCTCTTTTTTTTTCTTACTGTTCTTAGATTTGTTAAGAGAAACAATTTTTCCTTTTGAATAATTTGCCAGACACTCTGCTTTTCCCTTTGTAATGGTGTCTAGGGAAAGAATTTAAGTGTATCTTTTGTAAATTAACCTGTGAAGTAATTCATCATCAAGTTCAGAGAATCATGATTTTGTTCTGTTCGATTTCTTATTTATTTATTTTTGTAATATATGAGGTTGACTTTATCCTTTACTAAGCTAAGCATGAATTATGAAAGTTGACTATATGCATATATTTTAGAAAATATTCAAGGTTATTGAATCGATGATTTGGACAAGTGCTCAGAAACGATTTTAAAGATCTGAAATAATGGTTGAGAGTCTTCGAGAGTAATTGTTTCCCAGAAAGCCTTTGTGTATAGGCAAAGATGGGTTTCACATAACTTACACTAGTTCTAACCAGAGCGAAGATTTCAGTTGCAGAATCAAACAAAGTCGGAGATTAATCGTACAAAAAAAAAGCAAGGCTTGATGATAAGGCAACTCTCAGGGCTTCCATAACTTCATGGTGCAATCTTCACTATAGGTAGCGAGGAGGTTTCTATGCGGGTGGTGTGTTACACCAATCACATCCTTGTCATGCACCTGTCATAAGCATAACGTTTTCAGAAACCAGGCCTAATAAAAGACATCTGAGCTCCAGATGCTGAATATATTGTATCAAACATGTAAACGACGAGGGACTTCATTACTCTTAGTGAGTTAATGTGATGTGTTTGTCTCAAATGCAACTTTCAGATTTCAACAACCCAGAATGTTGGACCATTTCTATTATGGATATAAACTTACCATCATGAAATGCTCAAGTTTACCGGCTTGATAGCTGAAGCAGTACAATTTCCTGCAAGTTAGTGCAAACCAATGTTACGAGCATCAAAGGCAGCGGATGAAATCCGAAAACAAAAGGAACCATAAGATTATCATTTGAAATCAAATGATAGATAGAGGGGGTTAGAGTGTTGCCTGTCTTCACCGATGCAGTATATCCAATCGCCTTTTGTAGATACACATGCTGCTACAAAATCTCCTCCTTCACTCTTACCGGATGAGAAACTCTTCACAACCTGCAAAAGGATTACGGTATAGAACCATGTGAACAAACTTTGTTTTGGCGTGACAGATGACAACTGATTTGCAGGAGACCATTGCTGGAAACTCACCTGTCCTTGAAGCGTCATGATATATATAGATGATGTTTTGTTGCACACAACAATGTGTTCTGTGTTTTTGGGGAACAGATGAACAGAATTGACCGATGCTTCACCTCCCTAAATTACAGATTTGGAAACCAAAGAGTTGACTTGGCTACATAAGATCAGAGAGAGCATTACATGATGGATATGAATCTGTATGAAAGAAGATACCCTTAATGGAGGTGGCGGCTTGAATGTTTGTAGACAATCTGTCGTCTTTGAATCCCAGACCTGTGCAAGGAAACATGACTGTTATTACACGGCAGAAGGCAGAGTCCAAATGAGAAACACTGATACTGCCAAGTCCAAGAATATATTAATACAATATTACCTTCACTTGACCATCACTGGAGGCAGTGATTATACGGCTTCCATCACTCGTAAAGATGGCGTTATTTACGTAAGATGTATGACCGCGAAATTCTTTCAACAATTTCCCAGATTTCAAACCATGGATTCTGCATAAAATATGGCAAGAAATATAGAGGTTCAAGTTTTTGTTTGGACAAGATTCATATCGCAAGCACAAAATAAAAGATATCACTAAATAATACCTTGCAGTTTTGTCAAAGGAGGTACTCAGTAATTGGCTTCCATCTCGAGAGAAGGAAAGACATGTAACTCCTTCGGAATGTGCACGCTCAAAACGACGAAAGCATATACCAGTCCTTATACGCCAGACCTGCAAAAGTGACATGCATCTAAGTCTAGTTCTTTCTTATTGTATACAATCAGAATTCATATGGGACCAATGAGTGGAAGAAGAAATATCTACCAAGCTGCTGCAATAATCCATCTTCAGATAGAAAACAATATAATCTTTAAAAAAAAATTCAACTTTAAGCAAACATATGCAGCTGGAACTTACTTTAATCTTTCCATCTTGTGACCCAGATGCAAGCATCTCCGAATCTCTGCTAAAGTCTATACAAAGGACAGGATCATCATGCATCATGAAATTTTCCTGTCAGAATTTAAAAATTGTAAATAAAGCTGATATTTTGTGTACCAAGAAGTCAGAGATAGGTGCTTTAGGAGTTTCATTGGGAAATATTTTTGGAATTAAAAGAAAAAAGTAATCCACCATATATACTTGGTGCTTCAAGCATTTCATGGGCGACAGTTTTGGAGAAAAAAACAAAAGTTAATCCACCCTATCATTCTCATGGACTTTTCACCCATTCAATAATCAGATGCAGTAAGGATTTTTCTTATTGGGTAAAAATGTACTAACAGCTCATCGGACCCCATACTGAGTTAGAATAAAAAATGAAAAGGAGACATGAGAGCTTACCTCTGCTTGATATTGCAAATCCTTCTTCAGCTTCCCACTAATGTAATCCCATACCTGTCATTCTTTTCAAGTCTGAGAAATCCTATTCACAATATTTAGTATAAAGACTTTTCACTTGTACTACTTACGAATAAATTTCGCATCAACTCACCTCGATAAAACCATCAACAGAACAAGATATAAGAAACTGTCCATCTGGTGAAAATCTCGCACATTCGGCATGACTCTTTTTCCCAAACTGCACCAGTATAAGGAACGAGATATGAAAATTAGAAAAGAACTCAACTGTTGAGAAAAGCTAAAATAATTATGAACAACAGAACATAGGCCAATAAGCTAAACAAGCTATTAAAGTTGCTGTGATGAATATGAACCTTTATTGTATGACTAAGAATAGTAGGATGTGTGTCTTCTACATCTTCTTTCATAGCTGCCGTTCCACGAAAGAGGTCAAACTGAGTTCCTGGAGGGAGCAGGCCTGACACAAGTGTATGTAAATTTTTCGAAATGAGTGAGGGTACATATGTTGATTCCATTGATATATTAATTACGTAGACAAAAAATAAAAGAAAACGAGATGAAGTTTGACTTAAAATTCTACATAACTGTTTGATAGCATCCACAGTTCCTTAGATGCTCACCTTGATGTTGTTGCCACTTTAAAGCCTGACCTATCAAAGCCATTAACCGTGAGGGTGGTACCACAGTAACCTCGGCAGCCACAGCTGATAGAGTAGGAGAAAAACCAATTAGTAAGAGTTCTCGTCATACTGAGCTAGAGAAGAACAAAGCTTTGTAACCATTAAACAGGACATAAGTTCTCGTCATAACTTTTTTTCATGTCATAAGAAATTTTTAGGCTGAGATAGAGAGAAAATTCCAGAACATCACTTAGTTCCCTTCAGGTCATTAATCCCACAACAACTTACTAATAAGAAAATAAGTGAAGATAAAATGTTCTCTTAAAGAATAAAGAAGAAATGGCCAACCTTGAGCAATTTGTGCACGTTTTCTTTCTTTAGTTGAGTCTCCATAAGCCTTGGAAACAATGGTAAAATCAGTATACGTGATTATCAAACACACAAGCAAATGATAACATGAAAAAAATTGCTCTTCGTGCATAACATGAACAATGAGTAGGAGACAATACACCTCAGAAAATTCTAATCCGTCAACACGTAAAAGAGCTAGTACAATATAAAGATACTTTTGTACTAATAAGCACGAAACAATGCGTTATAGTTTGAGAGCCTTATCTAAAAACAACTTCATCTAAAACCAGTCACTGGTTTACTTGAGACTTTAAAAGATATTAAAAGTCGCACATACTGCACAAATCAGAGTAGAGAAAATGCAAGAGATATACCAACATTGTTGAAACTGCTGAAAAGTTGCGGACAACCATGCTTAGGTAACATAGCAACCACATAAGAAACACTCAACATAATACTGAATAGTGGAGCATAATATAGCTTAGATACCTCATGCGGATCAAAATAGCTTCTGACAAGAAGATGCTCCATCTTCAAATATCTTTCTGGTTGCTCCTGCTTCATGACACCCATCACCTGAGTTTGCCTCAAAATAGCTCGGGCAGTGTCCAACTCTCGAAGTTCTATCATCTCCAATACAATCTGAATAAATAACCCCCAAATTGAAAAAAATGCTTCAACAAAACTTACAATGACAATCACCAGTTTTATACAGTTATACATTCCACAAAGTAAAGAAAAAAAAACCTGTTCATAAAGGTCTTCTAGTTTATTCCTGGGAAGTTTAAGCTGAGAAACTTGAGGCAGAACCGAGTCCCATCTTCCACTATTAATATCAGAAACAAACGTCTCGACGCTGTCTACTGTATTTAGAGAAACCTGACACTCGCTTTGTAATGTCTGGAACGTCTGATTCAAAGAGTTCTCTTTACAGAACTGAAGCACAATCTTAATCACACTGAGATATAAAAACACAATTAGTGAGCTATTAGAGTATCATAATACTTCACAATTTCGTATAGCTACGGAAGATTCAAATATTTAGAAGCAGCAAGGCATTAGCTTAAGAAAAAACCATACATTAACAAAACATGGGTAGGATTAAAAACCAGAAATTTATAATGCCGAATATAGACAGACGCATATTCAAGAAAGTTTTCTCCAAACATTTAACCTAAGATCCGTCTGAGCATCCGTAAACTATGGTTCTTGAGCACAATCAGTGCGACTAAGAAGAAACCTATGGTTTTGAAGAAAGAAAAAACGCGAAATCTTACTCTCGAGCTTCGATTTCGAGCGCCATAGTAGTCAGTCGTAGTGAGTTTTCTCGCCGGAGATGAGAAGGGGGTAAAGAGTCGAGCAGAGGCAGGCGAAAGAGTTTTTAATTGGGTTTTAAATCCCGCGAATATCAAAGACAAAAGGAATTTATGGGTCCAAAACAAGATTTCAGAAACTTTGGGTGCTACTTTGTAAAGTTTTTAAAAATTAAAATATTTCAAAACATGGCTTACGTACATACATAAATTACATACACACCCATTTTACATGCCTGTTTAGAACAATGCAATTAAAATAAAGAGGGAGGCAGACACAATAAACACATCTCAAAGACTCTGGTCTTCAAGAGTTTTGCAATTATAGGATCTTTGAAGAAATAGTTTTAAAATTCCATGAATCATACATAAGGCAGAGCCGTTCTTCAGCTTTAGAGTTATCATCATCTTCATTCCTCAGTTTCTGACGGCTTGATATCAATCATTGATATACTTTGCCTGAAGCTGAGACACTCTTTGTTTCGATTGAAGCCATTTGCTGTCTACTCTGCTCCACATCTCCCATGGAGATATTCATCACCTGTCAGTGATAGTCAATTCCTCAACACCTCACTCTTTTCATTGGCTTTGATGCTATATACAGTTGAAGTTAGGAGAAAAATGGTTAATCCAGGGACCAAAACCTATAGAAGACCAACCAGTTTATGCAAATCTATCTCTGATTGTAAGGATCGTATGCTAATTCCTCTATCAAAATCATAGCCACAAGGCAAATATTATGTGTTTTCATCCCAAACTGCTCGCTTTTATAGATTTGATCCTGTGGAACCTTTTCGCTCTCTTTCTATAGGGATAACAGTTTACGATTCACATTTCATTACACTCTTAGACTGAAACTATGCATATTTCCTTTGGCTTCTGTGAAACTGTACAGTCCATTTCCACTAAATCCTATATTCTACAATCTTTTCTACACACACTGGTGGCTAAACTTCAAAATGCCACGTCTTCTTCAGATTCCTCTTCTTCTTCTTCTTCTTCTTCTTCTTCTTCCTCTTCTTCAGATCTCGAAATATACTCCTCTTCAGCTTCGAAAGCAATGCTCATCTCTTTCTTTACCACATCAGCTAAGTCCTGTCTGTTTGCTCTCACATAAGCATCCCTCACCGCTTTAAACAACGACTGGTTTGGTTCAAGCTCCCCAAACGTAAGACGGCTATGTACCCTCTTCACACCCTCCACCATTCCAGCTTTACCATATACCCCAACAAGGTAGGCCTGTGTGACAACATCTGGTTCTAAACCCTTTTCCTGCATTCTCATGTATGCCTTTAGGGCCATGTCAATGTCTCCTGATGCACCATAAGTGTATATCACTGCATTGTAAGCAAAATGCTCGAGAGGGATGTCATCTCTTGTGAGTTCTAAGCATGAATCCTGCGCATACGCATACAAACCCATGGCTGAGAACAGAGTTGCAGTGATTGCTGGTGTTGCCAGCGGTTTAGATTCGTTGTATGCGGTTTGCAGCTGTGCCACGGCTTCACTTGGCACCCCAGCTTTCTTCAACAGAGTGAAGAGCGTTTTAAAAGTTCCCCAATCCAGTAAGAGCTTTCTTTCAACTAACATCTCATAAAACAGTTCGCAGCATTCGCGTAACTGCCCATCAGCAGCATAGCAAGCCATAACCTGGTTGAATGATGTGCAGTCTCTTAGAAGACCAGATTCTCTCATCTCTTCAGCCACTTCAATAGCTTCGTCGAGCATGCCCATGCCCTTGTATAAGTACATCATTGTCGCAAATGAAATAACATCACATGTGCCTTTCTCTCTCAGATCATTGAAAATGGTTTCTGCTTCAGAAACCATCCCGAGATCTGCACAGAGACTTAGCATGCTGTTTGATGCAGCAACATCTGGGCCACCTTCTGAATCCTTCATTTTTTCATACACTCTCCTAGCTTCTTCAAGACACCCCACTTTGCTATAAGCCTTGATAAGGGAAGTCAGAACAATCTGATTCGACTGAACACCGTGTTCTTCCATCATTCGGAAGTACTGAATTGCTTCTTCAACCATTCCACTCTCAGCAAACCCATTAATTAAGGAACCATAAACAACTTCATTCGGTTTCACCCCTGTTTTTTCCATTGCCTCATACAGGTCAACTGCATCAGACAACAGGCCAAGCCGCACATAGCTAGCAATCAAAGCAGCGTAGGTCTTGCATCCAGGTTTACAGCCCAAATCCAGCATTTCAGCCAAGATCCTCTGAGCTTCGTCCACTAAGTCAACCCCAGCAAGCATCTGGATAAGGGAATTGTAGGTGCACTCATCAGGCCAAGTTCCCTGGTTCTTCATCCCTTTGAAGAGAGAAAGTGATTTCTCATGAAGTTTTGCCTTGCCATAAGCTTTGATCATGACATTATATTCCAAAACATCATTCCTCTGACCTGTCATGTTTCTTTTCCCATAGAACACAGCCTCCGCTTCAACCCACAGTCCCTTTTCAGCATAGACATCAATTACCGCTGCAAGAGTGGTTGACGAAAGTACACAATCCAACTGAAACCGCTCAAACAGAGCTTTTGCCTGCCCGATTAGACCTTCATTAACATACATCTGCATAATAATAGGAACAGAGTGCTCATCAATGCGAATGCTACTTCTGTCCATCTCATCCATCACAGCTTCAACTTCTCCAACCATTTTCCGCTGGCACAAGATATGAAGAACAGCTCGATGAGTTACAGTATCAGGGAAAAGCCCCACTTTCCTGATTTTCCTATAGTATTTAAGAGCTGCCTCAATATCCCCAGCATCAGCATGAAGAGACAGAAGAATGTTATATGTCTTAGTATCAGGTGATATCCCTTTATCTTCCATCTTCTTCAACAAGGCTTCAGCCTCTGACAAGTGCCCATGAGTTCCACAAGTATGTATCATAGTATTAAATGTAACAGTATCTATAGGGACTCCAGATTTCAGCATCTCAGAGAAGAGATTAGCTGCATCGTTTAAGCGACCTGCCTTTCCATACAAATCAATCAGAGTATTGAAAGTAGAAGTCAACCTTGGCGTTCGAGGAGATGAGTCTGAACCAGATGCAAAATTCAGGCTTTTCTCAATAGGGTTCCTTGCACCAACCTTAAAAAGCTCCATAGACAAGAACTGCTTCAAGTTAACAGGAGATTGAGCTGAGCCGTTCTTAGGAAAATCATCAATAGAATCCAAATCAAGATCATCAAGATTAACTTTACCAGCGCACCAACCTTTAAAGAATCTATCAGCACGATCAAACTCACCTGAATTCTTGAAAACCCTAACAACAGTAGCCATAGTGACTTCATCAGGGAAATGCATTCTCTGTCCCATATGTTTAATCCAAAGAAGAGCTTCTTTAACAAGACCAGCTTTACCATAAACATCAACAAGCATACCATAAGTATTATTAGTAGGCAAAACCCCATTATGAGCCATCTCAATCCAACAAAGCCTCAATTCATCCCATTTCCCAGCTCTACCCAAAGCTCGAAGCACAATGTTGTAATGAATCACATTGGGGACATACCCTTGATGAGATTGGAAAAATCGAAACACACGAAGAACTCTGTCCCAAGAAGTCTGCTCCTTGAGAATAACAGTTTGTTCTTTAGGGCTTAAATTGAGACAAAGAGAGGCTAAAGTTGTTTCAATATCAGTGGAAGAGTCAAGAGAGCGTAAAATGGAAGGGATTACGCCGCCGTATTTGCGTTTTCGCGAGCTAGGGTTAGGTTTAGAGCATCGTGTGGGAGAAAATGAGGAGGAAGAAGAGGAGCAATGAAGTTGAAACCCAAAAGAAGCCCTAGAGGAGAAGTTACAGGGAAGAGGAGGAACGGGAAAAGGTCTAGCTCTAGAGCTCAGGGAAGAGAAGGAAGAAGGTAGACGATGATGAGTGACATCTGTGGAAGAAGAGGAGAGACTACTTGGCTGAAGCATGTCTCTTCTCTAAGAGTGAGAGATAAAATCTCAAGTCTTTAGGGGTTGAAGGAAGGAAGGAAGGAAGGCTCAGGCGACCCAAAATCTGCAATTGAATTACATTTGTGCGAAAATCGGCGCGTGTTTAAAACGCGCTAATCTTTGCCGATGGGCACTGTATAACACTAACACATTTTATACGATTTGGGTCTGGGCTTTACGAATTTAATTAGCTTGGGATTTGAAAGTTGGGGCCTTTTCTACTTTCCTTTTGCAGTTTGTCTGCTGCTACAACGGTAAATAAAATAAAATATACATTGAGAAATTAGGAGGTTTGGTATTGTTGGGATCATTTTATCACGGTTTGAAACGTTTTCAAGAAGACGTGTCTAAATCTCTTATCTTTTGGAATATGGTAGTTCTTTGCGGGCGGTTTCATAGAATAGAATCCTTGGAAGTTTTTGTGTTTCTTTTTGGTAAATGTAAAGTTTTATACTATTTTTTAAATTTCCGACAGCAGTTATACACATGGTCGGCGCTGAATTTCTTAAGACCACTAAAAAAAAAGGCTAATTTTTGGAGGAAAATACTTTGTAATAACTCATAATGAATTATAGTTACCTTTTTAAACAAACACGTTGTAATAGACGATGGTAGTTGTTTTAATAAATGCGCGCGAACAAAAAACTAAATTTAGTGTAGGAAGTTGGCTTTTTATAGGGATTTTTTATATTTTAATTATAATATAGCAAATAAATCCAAATTTAATTTTTCAGTGTCAGTATCGAATGGGTCCAATCGCTTTAAGACCACTACACGATCACAATTTTGCCAACTACCACAATTCCCGATCACTATAACCACTCAAACTCTGCAGCAACCTATGAAGAGAGATAAAATCAAAACTCATGGAGCGAGGGCGAGAAAGAGACGACTCTCCGGCGTACCCGCTAATCGTAGACGTCTCTGCGGTGGAGACGGCGGAAAATGACCAGAGGAGACGCGGTGGAGGAGGAGGAGGAGGATGGATAGCGAAAGAAGTGAAGAAACAGCTATGGCTCGGTGGTCCAGTGGTGGCTACGAATCTGCTGCAGTACCTTCTTCAGATGATCTCCATTATGTTCGTCTGACATCGAGGCGAGTTAGCTCTCTCCGGCGTCTCCCTTGCTAGTTCCTTCGCCCAAATCACCGGCTTCAGTATACTCGTCAGTCTCTCTCTTTCACCCTCTATTTTGCATGCAGAAACTTAAATTAGTGTAAATTAGAAACTTAAATTAGTGTAAAAATTCTATAAATAGATGGGATTGTCTGGGGGATTGGATACACTGTGTGGTCAATCTTACGGAGCAAAAGTAGAGAGAATGTTGGGAATACACACACAACGAGCCATGGTGGTTCTTCTACTCCTATGCTTACCATTAGCCATTTTGTGGATCAATGTATCATCCATCCTTGTGTTTCTTGGCCAAGACGCAACTATTTCTCAAACCTCTGGATCATACATCACGTTCTTGATCCCAGGCCTTTTCGGTTACGCGATTCTCCAGTGTCTAAACAGATTCTTTACGACTCAGAACAGAGTGTTTCCCCTCATGCTCTGTTCTGGGTTAACCACTCTGCTTCACGTTCCTGTTTGTTGGTGTTTGGTGTTGAAGTCTGGTTTAGGGATCAGAGGAGCTGCTCTCGCTACTTCGTTTTCCTTTTGGGTTAATGTTGTTTTGTTGAGTCTTTATGTTAAATATTCGCCTGCTTGCGCCAAAACATGGACCGGCTTCTCTCGAGAGGCTCTTCAGAATTTTATGGTGTTTCTTCGCTTGGCTGTTCCGTCTGCATTCATGATCTGGTACGTAACTCTGAGTCCTGTCTTCTTCTTCTATATATCATTGATTTAATGAAGTTAATATCTTGATGGATACAGTTTGACGATTTGGTCATCTGAGACAATGGTGTTCCTCTCAGGCCTACTTCCAAATCCTGTCTTGGAAACTTCGGTTTTATCCACTTGGTGAACACACTTGCTCTCTTTTAACTTGTCTGTACAGTAGTATTAAGATCCGGTTACTCAATACTTTCTGGAGAATTACTTTAATCTCTGTCTTTTTATAACAGTTTAGGTATCGCCACAGTAATTCGAATGATTCCGTTTGCGTCGACTTGTGTAGTGAGGTAACCACCCCCATTGTTCTAAGATATCTCTGAGCTTAAAATGGATATTCATCATAACCTATGATAAAATTTTGTGGTGTATTGTGAAAGTGTGAGGGTATCGAATGAATTAGGAGCAGGAAATCCAGACATAGCGATGCGAGCTATACGTGTATGCTTAGCTATAACCCTTTTCGTGTGTGGCTTGATTGATTTGGTGTTGCTCATTACACGTAAAACACTTGGATACACTTACTCAAACGAGTCTGAAGTTGTTAAATATGTAGCAACAATGGTGCCTCTCCTCATCGTTTCCAATCTCCTTGATGGTCTTCAGGCCATTCTCTCAGGTTCTCTCATCAATTCTCTTATTTGATCTCAATGTTTCTTTCGATGTAATTAAGTATTTTTTGATTTGTGGGTAACGATTGATCAGGGGTTCTTGGAGGATCAGGGTGGCAAGATAGGGGCATATGTAACACTCGGGTCCTACTATTTCGTTGGAATTCCGTCAATGATTTTGTTTGGGTTCGTGTTAGGGATTAGAGGAATGGTAAAAAGATTTTACTTAATCACAAGTTGATTCATAATTTCTTTTTTTTTTAGTTAGTATCTTTTGAATGATTCGGTGTGTTTGGGGATTTAATTAGGGGATTTGGTTAGGAGTGATATGTGCTTCCCTTGTCCAAGTCTCTGCCATCGCTCTTGTCATGACTCGTACCAACTGGACTGAAGAGGTCAGTAACTATAGTGTAATTAATATTTGTTTTTAAAATAACTAAATAAGTGGCGTTTATGTTAATAAAATTACTTTCAGGTGAAGAAAGCTAAAGGACGAGTTTACGAGTCAATATTACCGGAGACTGAGTCTGCGGTGGTCTCCTGACTCGGTGGAAAAGAGAATAAGAGAAGAGAACCACGAGCCCACTCACGTCATTGTCTATCATCGGAAGGTTCGAATAAGGAAAATTGATGGTTGAGGATTTATGAGCATATATTTCGATTGTTTTTTTTTTTTTTTTGTTGGTAGTATAT
>VBRH01001685.1:18606-31529 GCA_014578085.1 Cardamine resedifolia
GGAGATGTACATGAAGACACTAAGAGTAGATGGCAGAGAAATCTCAGTATTTGGACATGAAGATCTGAACTTGAATTGACAACATATATAGTTTTCACTCCCAAGTCTGCCTGCGACAGCCAAAACAAAACAAAAAAACTCAATCTTCATAAACAGATCATTCTTCATCATATTAAGCCAAGCGAAACATATTATAAGGAACAAAAAGGTAATTTAAAGGAGACGACAAGAATACAAGATAAAAAGAACAAGTATTACATAACTATAGTCATGCCCAATGCCCAATGTTGGATCAATCAAGAAGATAATTAAGGTTAACCTTCACACTCATTTACCATGCGGTATATTTGTTCCACTCAAATTGATGAAAGATACAAAAATAAACCAAATGCTTTACTATTCAATGGAAAGAACAGGCGCAAAATTTATATAGGTTATAAGATGCCGAATAGTATTCTCATATGACTTGATTGTTCTGTCAGAGCATAAGGATTCTAAGATGATATTCTCATCATTCAACAAAAAAGTTGACTGAGTAGAGCCAGCACAATTACATAAAGGCTAAATCAGCACACTTCTCTTAGGATATAGAAATAAGTCATACCTGTGTAAGTGTAAATTTAACTGAGTTGTGCTTCGGCTGGTCCTGAGGATAAGGCCCTGGGTCAGGTGGCGTATATGCTTCAACAATAAGCTTCTCCTTCGGGGTAGCATCCACCATATTAACATTGTCTGCTGGATTGACTTCAGATATCTTATTTCCAGAAAGAGCATTAGCATTCCCTTTTAGTGTTTTTGGAAGAGTGATTTGAAACAGAGGCCTTGGATCCAGAGCTTCAGCACCGTCAGCATTGATGAAAGATACCTAATATACACGAAATATGAGAGACATGGAAAAAAAACCAGCTCTAGATCACATCATAAACCAAAGAATATAATTATTAACCTCATAATCTAGAAAACATCCACTGAGATGATTTGCATCAAGGAAAGTATCTTTGAAGTCCACTGTTTCCAACAGGTTTGGCATATTAGGCCACTGAGCAGCAGAAGGGTTGCCATACCCAAGAAAAACATTATGCAACCACTCCGGCTCAATACAATATTCATTCATGAGATCTCTGATAGATTCTAGAAAAGCCTTGAAGTTGTTCTCCTTTGGTTTCCTCCTCATTAGCACATTAAATGTGCTATACACATCCTCAGCACCTACCGTAACATCTATGTGATACTGTGCAAAATCTAAAGCGACAGTCACAGTCCTAATTTCACCTTTCGGGGGATTCCATTCATCCCGTTTAACTCTTCCAGTAAAATCATTCATCAGATTGCCCTCCTCATCGCGGATGTCAATGATTGCACAACCACGAACATACTGAAGCCCAAGCCTCTGTGGAACTGTAGCTTTATCAGCTTCATCTGGACCTAATGGCTCAAATGAAGGACATATACAAAGCAAAAACAATACATCATGTTCTTTAAGGGAATTCCATTCAGATCTTATCTGTGTTCTATAACTCTTAGTTTTGAAAGTAGCTTCTGCAGTCACGGATGAAGGCTTTTGTTCTTCAATACTAGGCTGCTTCACCTGAGGGATTTCGAAATCATTATTCGGAACCGCCATTCGTGACCAACCACGTAAAGCAGTTTCTCCCTCGTTATTTATGTGCGCTAGAAGATGTCGTCCAGCTTCCTGTATATCTTCAAGAATCTCACAGGTAGATTCTAGTCGGAAGAGATTGAAGTTTCTAAGGAGGTAATCATGGAGTGTTAGAAACTGAAGATTAAGCTTTGGAAGAGCCAGACAACCTTCCCCAGAGTAGTTAATGCTTGGAATAACACTTTCATCCCACATAACCTGAATCCCCATGTGATGATAATGGACAAAGATAACATTTTCACATGTGATGATATCTCAAACACAAACAACACTAGAATCATAAAAACCAAAACAAAAAGATAGACCACAAACCTCTTTAAGACGAAGAAACTTTTTGAATAGATCGTCCCTATCATGTCACACTTTTCCGTTATTTGCTCCTTAGTGCTCCTTAATGCTCCTTAGTGCTCTTTTTTTTTTTATATTGCAGCTGTAAGGATATTATATAAGCCAATCTTCATTAATGAAATAACAACGAATATAATTTCGAAGAAAGCCATTTTTCTTTGTTCAGTTTCCTTTATCTGGTATCAGAGCAAAATTACAAAACTTGAGTGTTTGAGAGGAAAAACACTACAGAGAGAATGACTGACGCAGGAAGTTTCGCAGCACCAGCCGTTCCAAAGTTTGACGGTGACTACGACAATTGGAACTTAATCATGGAGAATCTCCTCCGATTAAAAGAATACTGGAACATCATTGATCCAGGTTTCGATGATCTGAGAAGAATGGAGTCCCCAAATCTGGTACAACAGAAGGCTCTCGAGGAAGTAAAACTCAAAGATCTCAAGGCCAAGAATTACTTATTTCAATCCATTGACAAGACCACCTTGAAGAAGATCACTCAGAAGGAAACAACCAAACAATTGTGGGATTCAATGAAGGTTAAGCATCAAGGAAATGCCAGAGTAAAGAGGGCACAACTTCAAAGGTTGAGAAAAAATTTTGAAACTCTGGAGATGAAGATCAGAGAAAGTGTGAAGGGATACTTTGCAAGAGTCATGGAGACTGCAAATGATATGAGAACCTGCGGAGAAAGTATGGAAGATGTGAAGATTGTGGAGAAAATTCTCCGAAGCCTCACGGAAAATTTTAACTATGTGGTGTGCTCCATAGAAGAATCCAAAGATATTGATCGCATCACTGTGGATGAGTTGCAGGCATCTCTGCAGATTCATGAACGCAAGGTGGTGGAGAAAAAAACAGAGGAGCAAGTTCTACAAGTGGAAAATGATCCAAAGGCAGGAAGAGGAAAATGGAATTTTCAGAGAGGTGGTAACAGTTCCAAAGGACGAGGAAGGGAAAGATCCTTTGTGAACAGAGCGGCCATTAACTGCTTCAGATGTGGAAAATTGGGTCACGACCAATTCGAGTGTACCAGTCTGGAGAAAAAGGCCAACTTCGCAGAATTTGATGAAGAAGAAGAGCTACTCCTTATGGCGTTTTCCAATGTGAGTGAAACAAGAGAGAATGGAGTGTGGTTTCTTGATTTTGGGTACTCAAATCACATGACCGGAGAGAAGTCATGGTTTGTTGAGTTCAATGAAAGCTTCAAGCATGGCGTAAGACTAGGAAATGGATCAAAGATGTCTGTTGAAGGAAAGGGAAAGATCAAAATCGCAGTAGAGGGAATTGTGCAAGTGGTGACAGACGTTTATTATGTTCCAACCCTGACGAGTAATCTGCTGAGTATTGGACATCTGCAGAAGAAACAGCTAACAATTCTCATCAAGGAAGGAGTCTGCAGAATATACCATCAACAGAGAGGTCTGATAATGGAGACACAAATGACACTGAATCGCATGTTTCTAATTCATGCGATGAAGAAACCACCATCGTCAAGCTGCCTCAAGGTAGAAGAAGAAGATTCTGCAACTCTCTGGCACAAAAGGTTTGGACACCTGAACCACAAGTCCATTCAGCTGATGCAGAAGAAATAAATGGTGAAAGGACTGCCCAATATGAAGGATGACACAAGGGTGTGCACTGTATGCAATGTGGGGAAACAACAGCGAGGAAAATTCCCAAAGAAGAGCAAGTGGAGAGCATCAGAGAAACTTGAGCTGATTCATGCGGATCTATGCGGGCCTATCACTCCCACATCACACAGTGGTAAACAATTTTTATTTGTGCTCGTTGATGATTTTTCTCGCAAAGTATGGATATACTTCCTTGTTAACAAATCAGAAGCTTTTGAAACTTTCAAAGTTTTCAAAAATCACGTTGAGAAAGAAGAGAGAACAGTCATACGAGGGCTAAGAACCGATAGAGGTGGGGAGTTTACTTCGGTGGAGTTCAATAGGTTCTGCAATGATCATGGAATCAAGAGGCAACTCACTGCGGTTTACACTCCTCATCAAAATGGGGTTGCAGAGAGGAGAAACAGAACGATCATGAGTATGGTGCGTTGTCTGCTGTCTGAGAAGGAGATGCCATGATCATTATGGCCTGATGCAGTGAGGTGGACTGCTTATATTCTGAACCAGAGCTTCACAAAGGCTGTAAAAGATGTGGTACCAGAAGAACGATGGTCAGGAATTAAACCGAAAGTTGACTATTTCAGAATCTTTGGTTCAGTCGGTCACGTTCATGTTCCTGAGCAGAGGAGGATTAAACTCGATGATCGAAGTCACAAGTGCATATTACTGGGAGTTAGTGAGGAATCAAAAGCATACCGCTTGTTCAATCCAATCACAAAAACAATCACTGTAAGTCGCGATGTCATTTTCGAAGAAGATGCAAAATGGGAATGGGACCTAAACGTGACAGAGCAGAATGAGCTTGCTTGGGGAGATAACAGTGATAATGATGACTTTGAGGGAAAAGAGACAGATGCAGAAGAAGATATTGAGGAAGAAGCAGAAGAAGTTGTAGTTGCAGAGCCTGGAACAGAGCAAGTTGCAGAATTGGGAGATACTCTGAAAAGAGTCCAAAAACAGCCTGGCTGGATGTGAGATTTTGTCTGTAATGAAGACATAAGTGAAGAAGAAGGTGAAATGGCAAATTTCGCATACTACACTCTCTTTGCTTGCATCGATGATCCGATTCACTTCTATGAAGCTGAGAGGGAGGAGAAGTGGAAAAACGCCATGGTTGCAGAAATTCAGTCTATCGAGAGAAATAACACATGGGAGCTTGTGACTCTACCACCACAAGCAAAGAAGATCGAAGTGAAATGGGTATACAAAACTAAGTTAAACGAAGAAGGGAAGGTAGACAAGTGCAAGGCTCGTCTGGTGGCAAAAGGATACACTCAAACTGAAGTTTTTGCCCCTGTTGCTCGATGGGACACTATCCGAAGCTTATTAGCTGTAGCAGCTCAGAGAAACTGGTGTGTCTATCAGCTTGATGTTAAGTCAGCATTTCTGTATGGAGAGTTGAAAGAAAAGGTTTACGTGGATCAGCCTCAAGGGTTTGTCAAATTAGGGGAGGAAGACAAAGTGTATCGTTTAAAGAAAGCTCTTTACGGTCTAAAACAGGCACCAAGAGCATGGTTTAGTCGTATTGAGTGTTACTTCAAGAGAGAAGGTTTTGAGAAGAACAACTATGATCATACGCTGTTCCTAAAGAAAACAAAAGACAAGATTCTGGTGGTAATTTTTTATGTTGATGATCTGATACTCACTGGAAATGATGATAGTATGTGTGTGGAGTTTAAATCTTCGATGCAAAACGAGTTTGAGATGACATACATGGGGAGGATGAATTTCTTTCTTGGAGTGGAAGTGGATCAACGTGAAGATGGCATTCATATCAGCCAAAAGAAGTACGCCAAAGTGGTTCTAGAGAGATTCAATATGTGGGACTACAACTCGGTCAAGAATTCTATTGTACCGAGTACTGTCATTTCCACATATGGGAGCAAAGAGGCGGATGCAACAACCTACAAACAACTCGTTGGATGCCTAATGTACCTTACGGTAACTCGTCCTGACTTGATGTTTGTAGTATGTTTGATTTCTCGGTTTATGGCTGATCCTAAGGAGGAGCATATGATGATTGCTAAGAGGGTTCTGAGATACTTAAAGGGAACTTTGGATTACGGGATTTTCTATGAAAGATCTTCTGATATGAAATTGCTGGGTTTTACCGATAGTGATTATGCGAGAGACGTAAATGACAGAAAGAGTACTTCTGGGTATGTGTTCTTGATTAATGGAGTTGCGATTTGTTGGAGTTCTCGAAAACAAGCCATTGTCACTCTGTCTTCCACTGAGGCATAGTATGTTGCAGCAACTTCTTCATCTTGTCACATCGTGTGGCTTAAGGGAATAATGCACGAGCTGAATGTGGCAGGCTGTGAGTGCATAGACATCATGTGTGATAACAGTTCAGCTATCAAATTATCAAAGAATCCAGTGATGCACCGCAGGAGTAAGCATATTGACGTAAGGTATCACTATCTTCGTAATTTGACAAATGAAGGAGCTATGAGATTGTTGTATTGTGGCACGAATGATCAGATTGCAGATATAATGACCAAGCCAATCAAGCTGGATCAGTTTGAGAAACTTAGAGAAATGCTTGGAGTTCGATGCTTGGAAGATTAAACTGAAGCTAGTGAGCTTTTCAGTTTAAGGGGAGGAATTATTGGTGTTTGAATAAAGTTAAGTCAAAGAAGGAGGCGTGTGAACTTTTCCGTTGTTTGCGTTATTTGCTCCTTAGTGCTCTTTAGTGCTTTTTTTTAATTATTATTGCAGCTGTAAGGCTATTATATAAGCCAATCTTCATTAATGAAATAACAACGAATATAATTTCGGAGAAAGCCATTTTTTTTTTGTTGAGTTTCTTTTAGAGAAGAGTAGTCAAATCAACTTGAGAGTGAAAGCTCTGTTCAAGAAGAACAAATTATGACAGCATAAAAACCTATATTTTTTTTATAGTGTGACAGTCTCCTAAGAGACTTTACCTTTAATGACCTTTTCAAATAAGCTCAATAAAATAAATCAAACTACAATCATACAAAAATTTTAGCTATCAACTGTTTTTAAAATATTCTGGCAACAAAAAATTGACAGCATTCCAAACTAAAAAGGAAAAAAAAAATCCATCCCAACGAAACCATCCATACTACAAACCAAACTCGATTTCTTTTTTGGTTAGCAAAAGAATAATCAATCTCAAAATAAAATAAAATATATGTGAGGATTGTCGAGGCTTTGACCAAACCAACACAAACGAGTTGGGNAATTCAAGTTCAGATCTTCATGTCCAAATACTGAGATTTCTCTGCCATCTACTCTTAGTGTCTTCATGTACATCTCCTTGTAGTGCTTCTACCGATGAGCAGCAACCGCGCCTTCCCATGGATCGATCTGCCGGCATATCGCTGTTGCATTATCTGTGAGTTTTTCTGTTCATCCTCCTCTTTTGAAAGATTTAGTATGTGATTTTGGTGACAGTTTTAGGTATCGTTAGGATTGAAATGTCATGAAGCATTGATTAGGTTTGGTAAATTTTGGTGGCTAGATTCGCTCATCTATACAACCTTTCTAAGAGAACGTGAGACTTAGGATTTGACTTGAATAACCTGAATTCTATCTTCAAAGTTTGAAAAGAATGAAAAAATGTAATTGGTTGAATTAATTATGTAGGGTTGGACTGATTTGTGTCTAAGCTCAGTTTGATTTAGCTTCAACATGAATATATGTATATTAATCTTTGATGTTTTTATTGTCATAAGTGAATTTGTGTGGTTATTGGTCGCGTTTCTTGTGGGTGTGGCTATTGTTCCTCTCTTCAAGAGGATGAAAATCATGGTGCAAAGGTTCGAAAAAAATCAAGAAACGTAAATCGAGAAAGAGTGTTAAGGTGAAGCCAGATCCTTCTGCATCAGGATCAACAGAGTGTGGTATAATAGATTATGGCGATTTATTTGGTGTAGCCGAGAAGATTAACGTAGTTCAAGATGAAATAGCACTCGATGAGGATACAGATCACGACTCAACTTATGAGATAAAAGTTATTGGCGATTCACTTAGTGAAACTGAGAAGATTAACGCAGTTCAAAATGAAATAGCATTCGATGAGGATATAAATCATGACTTGTCTATATCATCAATCGATAAAATTGCATTTAGAGAGAAAGACTATGTGGTGATTAGAGGTAAGTATAAACCAAAACGTCTAGTGACTGTTAAATGCATTGATCTATCATATCATCCCAAGAATGATGAGATTGAGGAAGAGATCAAGAAGAAGATTGAGGACGAAAAGAAGATGATTAAGAATGAAATTGACATCCTCCTTATATCTGATGCACATCCGAATATTATTAGGTTTCATGGCTATGAGCGCGAGAATGATGTTGCTTTCTTCTGTCTAGAGCAATTGAAGTATGATACTATACGTTCATTGTTCTAGACACAAGAAAGCAACATCATTCATTCTCGCGCTCATAGCCATGAAACCTAATAATATTCGGATGTGCATCAGATATAAGGAAGATATCAATTTCATTCTTAATCATCTTCTTTTCGTCCTCAATCTTTTTTTTATCTCTTCCTAAATCTCATTATTCTTGGGATGATATGATAGATCAATGCATTTAACAGTTATAGACGTTTTGGTTTATACTTACCTCCAATCACCACATAGTCTTTCTTTCCAAATGCAATTTTATCGGTTGATGATATAGACAACTTCCCAACCTTTATCCCATCAGCAGATTCATGATCTATATCCTCATCGAATGCTATTTCATTTTGAGCTGCGTTAATCTTCTCAGTTTCACTAAGTGAATCCCCAATAACTTTTATCTCATAAGTTGAGTCGTGATCCGTATCCTCATCGAGTGCTATTTCATCTTGAACTACGTTAATCTTCTCGGTTACACCAACTGAATCGCCATAATATATTATACCACACTCTGTTGATCCTGATGCAGAAGGATCTGGCTTCACCTTAACACCTTTTCTCGATTTTTGTTTCTTGATTTTTTTCGAACTTTTGCACCATGATTTTCATCCTCTTGAAGAGAGGAACAATAGCCACACCCACAAGAAACGCGACCAATAACCACACAAGTTTACTTATGACAATAAAAACATCAAAGATTAATATACATATATTCATGTTGAAGCTAAATCAAACTGAGCTTAGACACAAATCAGTCCAACCCTACAGAATTAATTCAACCAACTACACGATATTCTTTCTTTTCAAACTTTGAACATAGAATTCAGGTTATTCAAGTCAAATCCTAAGTCTCACGTTCTCTTAGAAAGGTTGTATAGATGAGATAATCTATCCACCAAAATTTACCAAACCTAATCAATGCTTCATGACATTTCAATCCTAACGATACCTAAAACTGTCACCAAAATCACATACTAAATCTTTCAAAAGAGGAGGATGAACAGAAAAACTCACAGATAATGCAACAGCGATATGCCGGCAGATCGATCCATGGGAAGGCGCGGTTGCTGCTTATCGGTAGAAGCACTACAAGGAGATGTACATGAAGACACTAAGAGTAGATGGCAGAGGAATCTCAGTATTTGGACATGAAGATCTGAACTTGAATTGACATCATATATAGTTTTCACTCCCAAGTCTGCCTGCGACAGCTAAAACAAAACAAAAAAAACTCAATCTTCATAAACAGATCCTTCTTCAACATATTAAGCCAAGCGAAACATATTATAAGGAACAAAGAGGTAATTTAAAGAAGACGACAAGATAAAAAGAACAAGTATTACACAACTATAGTCATGCCCAATGTCAATGTTTGATCAATTAAGGTTAATCTTCACACTCATCTACCATGCGGTATATTTGTTCCACTCAAATCGATGAAAGACACAAAAATAAACCAAATGCTTTACTATTCAATGGAAAGAACAGGCGCAAAATTTATATAGGTTATTAAGTGTCTTATATCAAACATAATAAGGCGACATTAAGATGCCGAAGTAGTTCAACGACATAATAAGTGTCTTATATAGATGATAAGATGCCGACATTAAGTGTCTTATGAAAATATGGTCTTATCAGATTCTCAAAAGAGGCTGCATTTTCTTCGGGATGTAAGTGATAGACTTGAGATTGATGTTAAACTCTGGCCCAATATGGCGAATCAAGAAACAAAAGTGGATCCACTAAGTGGGATAGAAAGCTTGATAAAGACCTCATCAGTCACATCCAAAGAAAGGACGAGCATGGCAATCCGCTTTACAGAGAGTACCAATTGGACCGTTTGCGTCATTTACGACGGCTGATCAAGAACGAGATGAGTCACCATTGGGAGCTTCCTGAAGAAATCAAGGTTTGTTCAAAATATTTCTTTTAGACATTGTTATACATAACCTAAATTTTGATATTTCTGATGTATTAGGGTCTGATGGGAACCTTTCCAGAAGGATATGATAGCTACTTTACATCTCGGTTCCCGGAGTTGTTTATGGTAGTCTATCAATTCGCCTCAGACCACTTTATGAAAGAGAATGCATTTGGAATGTATTTCAAATAAATAAAAATCTAAAATATGGTAAATGTCAGGTAATTTGTGTAGTTTCTGAGAATTTTTTTTTTTTTGATTGGTAAATGTTGAGTTTTGTTGTCATCTCACAGGTAGTTGCAAAACTGGCTCTCAGAAAGTGCTCATTGATAGAGGTGGAGGATAGCTAGTGTCTCGCACTGGCCTAAGTCAACTGCAAAAGCTGAACTCTTTATTATATTTTATTTAATTATTGTTTTTCGTCTTAAGTACACTTGGAATATTTTTGGAATATTGTTTTTCGTCTTAAGTACACTTGTACACGAGATATCAGGTTTAGTTTTCTAAAGAAATTGAAAGTTCTACTATACTGCAACCGCAACATTTCGCAATGGTGGGTTTGGTGAGTAGACAGTTTATGATCTGCTTAAACTGATAGATCCATTACATAACAAACGAAATGATTCCTCTTTTTCATTCACGTTTTCCATCAATTCTACGATTACTTGAGAAGGGATTGGTCATCAATTTCGAAATCCTTACAATCTATCTAGTTCATGTAAAATTGTTTAAAGTCACATGAATCAGTAAAGCAAAAAGGTCTCAGCTTAGGGTTGGCATCAAACAAGGCTTTGTAAAACTGTTTCCTGCAAAATTGACCTCTCTTACTTGACAACAAAGTATACTCTCCCGCCACCACAAGCCCCAGACCTCATTGAAGATCTAGCTACTCTTCCCAGAAACAGTTGCATTTTTACAAGAGAAAACAAGTTTCTGAATCTTGTCTCACTTCAGTATTAACGTCTATAAATTCTTCAATGCTTTCTTACCTTTTGTTTGCGCTAAAGATGTCATTATTCTCCTCCAAAAGCTGTTCCCTGGAACATATTTCACCGATTCAGATAATCAGTTGAGAATTAGATGAGCTGAAAAAATACAAGAAAGATGCATAACATCAGTTCCTATAAAATGGACAATGTGTCTCGCACGCAGATTGTCTTCACCATTGACAGTGAACAGAATTTTCGATGCAGTGCCTGGAGCTTTGTCCCATAGACGGCATTTCTCATCAAGTAATAAAAAGACTTTAATATAGCTAGTCAGTAGAAAATTCATTATTGCTGAAGAAAAGAAAAGGAGCAAAGCAGAGATTCACAATGGGAGAAAAAAAGCTAGTTAAGGATTAAGAAAAGAACCTTATGTTTTTGTATTTGTTGTTTCAGTTCGGGTCCACGTTGGCCTTTCCAGAGCTGCTTTAGTTTTGGGGTCACCAGAGATTTGGTCTTCAAGTCCTCAATGACATTTTCAGCCTCACCCAAGTAATCTTCTGCCTACAAATCATCAAGGAGAGGTACGAAACCAATTGTGACTATTCTAGACCATTGGGACCCTTTGACAAATAAAAGTGAATACCTCTGTGAAATGTGAAATATAGGTTCTGAACGCGATCTGGGTATCTTAACACACTATCATACAACACAAAAAAAAGGAGTCATTGGATCATCCTAATTCTGCTCGAGATATATCTATCGCAGATAAGTCAGATTCGTATGGCAGATCTATACCAAGTTTGTAGCTTCATCAATACCAGAGACCAATTTGTACAATATCTTCTCTTCTTGGCACCATTCTTCACATGTATCTATAGAAGCCAGTATAATTGCAGGGAGAAAACAATCAACACTTTGGAATGGTGAAGCAATAGATTTAGGCGATGGTCAACCTTTAATATCATGCAAAACCATCATTGTACGTGTTCTTTTTCAAGTTTCTTAGAAGAAAGAATCCACATCTTATAACATTTTTTGACATCACATCCTATAACATTTCCAACTTTAGAAAATCCTACATACGCAAGGAAGAAATTAAACTGCTGAGATATTTTTTTTTTATGGCAACATCAATGGAGTGTTCTCTAGTCTCTACCCACCAAAAGTGTCACAAACCTCTTGGGTACAAGAAAAAAAGCTTTTGTCCAACCATTAATATCTATTTAAGTGAACAATAAATAACCAAAAACAAGATCGATGACATAACAAATAATCACAAATTCCTAGCAAAAGAAAAGCAAGAACAATGATATTCCTCTCTTAGTTCTTCAAAGCTGTGGTGGTTGCATTTAACTATAGGTGCAGATCCAATGGGTTGTAGCCTCCAGGTTGAAAGATACAACACCTGCAGCAGCCAGAACTACAGCAGTAATGGCTGTACCTTTGAGCCAGCCACTTCCAAGGGAAAGTCTTAGGCTGGCTGTACCTTTGAGCCAGCCACTTCCAAGGGAAAGTCTTGGGCTGGCTGTACCTTTGAGGCAGCTACTTCCACGGGAACGTCTTGCGCTGGCTGTACCTTTGAGGCAGCTACGTCCACGGGAAAGTCTTCCCAAGATCACTTTGCAGGACTCGTCAGCTTCTTTGTAAAGACAACCATTGGCTCCTTCGTTCTAAGAACATCACAGGTTAGATCAGAGATGAAACTACAACTGAGTGGAAGTTGGCTTAGAAGAGTAAGATGCACTACCTTTAGCCTGAAGCTCTGCATAGTTTGAATGAGAGTGAGAGTATCACTCTTTGATGATGATAGTTTGAGGGGATGATCCTTCCATTCGTCTACAAGCTTCTTAAGAAGAGCAACACTAGCTTCTAGATTCTGCTTATAGAGACTGCCCCAGTGCTTGCAGCAATCTACATTTTCGGTCACACACCAGATAGCGATTGCTGTAACAGCGGCAACACATTAGAACTCTAATTTGGAGAGAAGAGAGGGAACCAAAAAACTCAAGGATTCGATTGTTACTAATACCTTGTTGAGCTAATTTCAAAGAAAAGA
>VBRH01001685.1:32320-48023 GCA_014578085.1 Cardamine resedifolia
CTGACAAACGCATCAAGGTTTTGTTTTATAAGTTCCAATACCACTACTGCTTACTTACCTTTACTCTTGCGGATGAAGTAGGGAATGTAAGCCGCAGCAAGATCTCAAATGAAGAAGGTGGAATCAGTGGCACTCCATTTCTAACAGCTTTATTTACAAGTATGGTCTGAGCATTTGGAGTTGACAAAATTCTGATAAGAAAATTGCATAAAGAAGATGAGATGATTGTAGATAGCAAAGGAGATGACAAGAAAACTTTCGACTCACTTCTCAACCAGCTGCAGGATGAGATCCCTTGTCTGAGGGTTACTACCGACTAACGGTAACAAGTTATGCGCCCATGAAAACAAACCTACGGCTAAATCACCTTGGGAGGCCTGTCCACATTTTAACTTTCAGAACACAGATCACAGAAAGAAAGAAAAAACTTTCGACACGAACCTGAGCCATCATCCAAACCATAACCGGAAGCTTGTCTTGTCCTCGATAACGATAACGACTCTGCCTCAGATTCTCCAATACAGTAGTAAAAGCACTAGGATGGCTACGCAATACCATTGCCAAGGAAACAAATATTGACACCTAATCGTAAAACAAATAGATCATAATGGAGCTAGTCAAAAAAAGGTATCAAGTTGAAAGATATAAGATTGATGCGAGACAAAGATTTTCCAAAATGACCTGAGATTTGCGACAAGTATGTGGTGGACCATACTTGAGATATAAGCTCCTCTCTTGAGACGCTTGTTCTGCTGCCAAAAAAGCGAGAATATGATCAACGCCCACATTACAAAGCCACCGAGATATAACAAAAAACATTTGTTGATCCAATCGGATGATGTTTTGCAGACAGATTCAGGAAAATGAGATAACGGAACCTGTTAATAAAAAATAAAGATAATGAGCTTCACGAAACAAACCTAGAATCTCAGGGGAAAAATGTAAAAAGAAATAGCTCACATCGATCACATCGTTGAGTTTGAACAAAGAAGGATTCATGAACATGTCCGGCCATGAAAATTGCACATCGGAAAGTTCTCTTCCAAAGAAATCGACAAATCTCATTAGCTGAACCCCCGACTCAGGCCAATACTTTTCCTAGGAACAAAACAATAAGAAAAATCAAATTTTGATTTGTGGGTTATCGATTTAAATCAAAATTACAAATCGTATGCACTGACCGATACTTGGATGAGGTAAGTCTCAAGAGATGAAGGACTGATCTTTGCCGCAGCTTCGGCAAGAGACACTTGCCGCTTCTCCTTCTCCTTCTCCTTCTCCTTGTTGGGTTTCAGCTTTTTAGTTTCCTCCGCCTCCAGATTCTCATCCCTCGCCATTATCTCGTCGTCGCCATCTTCACCGTAACAAGTCGATCGGCGTTTAGATCTCGCCGCACCAGCGCCGTTCGTTTCATCCTCCACATAAACAGCAACAATATTCGCCGATTTTTGCTTCCAAGACACGACTTTCTTCTCATCCGTCGCCGATATCTCGTCGTCGCCCTCTTCACCGTAACAATTCGATCGGCGTTTAGATCTCGCCGCATCGGCACCGTTCGAATCATCCTCCACATAAACAGCAACCTTATTGGCCCGTTTTTGCTTCCGTGACACGACTTTCTTCCATCCACGGTCCACAGATTCGATCGGAGCCATATGGTTTTCTAAAATTTCTCGCTTTCGTTTCTCCGTTATTTCTCGATTATTCTCTTTCCGGCGTCAACAACAGAGACCAAAGTAGATGGACGATATTTCCACCGGAGAGACCGAATTCTTTCATGGCTTTTAGACATGAATTGGAAGGGGGGATTTTAGATTTGGAAGGATTTTAGTCGGATTTAAGGATATGTTACGTGATTTTTTATTTTTTTTCCTAGTATTATTTTTATTCATAAAACCACACGACAACAGATATTACATAGTGGGTTTACAAACATTTAAAGCCCATATAAAACTCTATCGTTTAAACCGCCAAGGAAAAAGAAGCGTATCTCCCCATATACACGTGTCACGCAAACATGCATTGCAGGAGGTGGATGTTGCGTTTTTCCGTCAACCTTTGATTCCGGCCGATGTCGGAAAACCCTCGTTCATCGATTCTTCATTTTTTCACCACGGAACTGCAAATTTATAAATGAATATCCAATACATCAAAGTTTAATGGCTTCATCTCTATGGATATTCTTCTTATATTTGGTCAATAATATGCACATATATGAGATTTTATAAATTTAGTAGACAATAAAATGTCCGTTAATTACAATTTATTAACTAGTTTTGTTCCAAGTTTAATGGGCATTGAAGGTTTGCCAACGTATTTGATATCTGGACATATGGACAAACTTTCAGCTCCGCCAGGTTTTATTGTGGGGAGAGTCCCACACGAGACGTACCGGTTAGAGGCCGGGAACTCGTTAAATTGCTTGTGTCAAATTCTAGCTATAGGCAATCAATCGTTTCCGCGAGATTAAAAACTCAACAAGTGGTATCAGAGCAATCCAGGTTTGATTACAAGTGGTATCAGAGCAATCCAGGTTTGATTGCAAGTGCTAGAAGGAATTTGATAAGAGGCGAAGGCAAGGTTTACAAGAAAAAGAAACTCAATGACTAAAACTCGGATTGAGGTGAACATATTTGATGGAAGTGGCGACTTTTCTCTATGGAAAGTTCGCATGTTGGCTCACCTTGGTGTTCTAGGGCTGAAGTCGATCTTAACTGACAAGCTGCTGAAGAATCCAGCTCCTACCAAAGAAGAATTAGAAGCTGCTAAGAAAGATCCACAGAAGGAAATAGATGGATTTTCTGAATTAGATCCATGCATTGATCCAGTGAAATTCGAGAAATCAGAGAAGGCAAAAGACCTAATTGTTTTGAATGTGGGGGACCAAGTGCTAAGGAAGATCAGTAACTGTGAGACGGCAGCAGATATGTGGTCTACTTTGAACATGTTGTACATGGAGACTTCTTTGCCTAACCGCATCTACTTACAGCTTAAGTTCTATACTTTCAAGATGAGTGACTCCAAAAGTATAGATGAGAACATTGATGACTTTCTAAAGCTGGTCGCAGATCTAAACAACATAGGAGTGGATGTGTCAGAAGAGGTGCAAGCTATATTGCTATTGAGTTCGCTACCTTACAAGTATGATCAACTCAAGGAAACTCTTAAGTATGGCAGAGACACGCTTAAGTTAAATGAAGTTACAGCGGCTGCCAAGTCTAAAGAAAGAGAGTTGTTAGAGAGCAGGACACCTTCAAGTTCACAGGGAGAAGGGCTCTATGTTGAGGCTAGAGGCAGAACAAACAATAAGCAGGGGAGAGGCAACTCTAAGGGTAGAGGAAGATCTCAGTCAAGGCCTAGATACAACAAGAATGACACAGGATGTTTCATATGTGGAAGTGAGGAGCACTGGAAAAGGGACTGCCCTGAAAGAAAGGCGAGAAAGCCCACAGATTCTGCAAATATCGCAACAGAGCCTAGGGAACCTATGGTGTTAACCGTGAGCACTCAAGACACGAGAAAAGGTTGGATTATAGATTCTGGTTGTACATACCACAGTACACCAGACAAAGAAGTATTGTTTGACTTCAAGGAGCTCAATGGTGAGAGAGTGCTTATGGCTAACAACACTTATGCAGACATCAAAGGAACAGAAAAAATCAGAATTCAAAATCAAGATGGTTTTGAAGTGATACTCAAGGATGTTAAATACATGCCGGAAGTGAGTAGGAATCTGATTTCCTATGGGATGTTAGAAAAATCTGGATGCAAGTATGAAGGAAGAGATTTTATGGTGCAGTTCTACAAAGATAATATGAAAGTGATATCAGGAAAATATCACAAAGGACTCTATTATCTACAAGGTGAAGTTGCTAAGGGTGAGAAGAGTGTTTCTAAGGCTGAGAAGATAAGTACAGAAACTTCTAAGGCTGAACTAGAATTGAGAAAGAAAAAGTCTAAGAAAGTGACTTTTAGTGACAAACTAATTCAGGGACCTACGCCATATGGTTTTGAGAAAAAGAGTGTATCAATCCAAGGTGGAGATTCATCTTCATCAGAAGAATCAGAAAGTTCAAAGGATATGGAATCTGAAGATACTAGTTTTGTAGCTTGTTCTTTGGCGGCTACAAAGATTGATACAGAAAAATCTAAAACCTATGAAGAGGCGATGATAAGCACAGAAGGGAAGTCATCAGAAACCAAACAGATGGACACAAGGTTTCAGTTCATCACAGATTTAGTATCTAAAGGAGAGGTGGTTTTAAACAAGATACTAACTACGATTAACCCAGCAGAGTCTGAAGGGAGAGCAGTACCTGAAGAGAGTTTTCAGGTTTGCTACGATCTCCTAAACTTCGTCTGAAGGACGGTGCAGCTCCAGGTAATTCCCATATCGACAGTACACTCTCGCAGGAAAAGGAACAAAGAAACAGGTCAGTTTTTTCAAGATGGTTTTTATGTCGATAAAAAGAAAAAAAAAAATCAGAATGGATTCATGGGTTCATGGAGTTACCTGGAGGCATCTGGAATTTCAATAAGGAGATATTGATTCCAGGTGGAACTGTTGGGAAATTCAAGAGAAAGACAGTTTAGTTCTTCACTGTAAGTTCTTGAATTTTAAGGGATAAGTCGAGAGTGAATACTTAAGAGGAAAAGAGATTACCTCAAGGTACAGGAAGCTTCAGAAAAGATTGTTCTCTTGGTATAAGCAGCTGGAAAGAAAGGAGTTTGGAGATTTAATTATCTCAGGTGGAGCTGCAAAGTAGAGAAGTCGAAGCTTTAAGGTTTCACATTTTTCAGAAATTATTTTCATAACGATAATGATTTTTCTGGAAAAATATAAAGTTGAAAGGAATACCTATGGAGTTCTGAAGCTATAAAAAGGAAATTAAAGCTTCAGGTGGAGTAATTGCGAGAAGAAAATTGTGAAATTAAATGTTAGAATTTCACAAGGTCTCTAAAATTCATAAGATGCAGACAAAGCGATGAGGAGATGACTAAGGTTAGGAGGTTTACCTAAAATCATCAGAACAGCACAGGAGATGCAAAGGTTCATCGAAGAATCTGCAAAGTTGAAAAGTTGAGACATGAAGTTTCGAAATCTCAGATGAAGGCAAGTTTGATTCATCACGACAAAGAGATGAAGTGAGAATCAAGGGTACCTGAGAATTTCAGAAGAATGGCGACAGAGGAATCGCATGTTCACTATCACGAGAAATCAAGTAAGAAGCTTTGGGGATAAGGGCTTGGCGACGTCAATGGTGAGGCCATAGAGCTTCGCCGGCCACCACAGAATAACGGCGGCAAGGGATCTCGCCGGAAAACGCAGAGGTCTGGCCGTGACTGCATCTTCTTCACCGCGTAGGGAAAAGACGCGACTCAGGTTTTTTAGCAGAGATTTTGCGAGCGTCGGGTACAGAGGTGGTGAAGATGGCGGTCGATTTCGCCGGAGAAGTCGCAAGCGGATTTGTGGCTGGAGCGTTGGATTCGTTTTTGGCCAAGTGAAGCTTCAGGATTCTCACCACCAAACAACGACAAAGTTGTCGTGGGGAAGGAGAAGACCAACTTTGGGCTGGAGTAACTAAAGCCCAAGGTGGAGATTTGTGAAGTTATAGGCTTTAGTCATCATCAGTTTTATGGATCAGTTATTGGGCCAAGTTTAAGCACAGCCCAATACAAGAGGAGCCGATTGTACATGTCTGCAAAAGGTTTCTTGGATATAAAGGAAAGAGAGCAGAGACGATTTAGACCTAACACAATAAAAGAGAGCAGAGCCGTAAGAGAGAATACAAGACAGAGACGTGAGGAAGAAGTTGATAGAGACAATAAGAAGCTAAAGAAACAAAGCAAGTCTAAGTCTTTACCTTTATGTGCTTGAGATTGTAAGTTCCTCTCTTGTTATTGCTTGTAATACTCTTTGCTCATAGTGGAAGTTTGTGGGGAGAGTCCCACACGAGACGTACCGGTTAGAGGCCGGGAACTCGTTAAATTGCTTGTGTCAAATTCTAGCTATAGGCAATCAATCGTTTCCGCGAGATTAAAAACTCAACAAACAGCGTTTGTGCTGAGGAATGTACACCGAGACGAAGAAAGTTCCAGGTCGGTTTCGAGACAAGAGCAGAACAACTGGATTCCGTACAGACCGACCATGGATAGTGCACGATCATACAACTCCCAGCTCTGAGGCCTTAAAGCCAAAAAAATCTGAGGTCTCATAACTATGTCTATCTCTTTCCTCTCTTTCTTCCATATAGAGAGTAGTTTTTCTGAGTATGCTATTGTGATGAAGCTAGGCATACACACACGTACACACATGTCTATGCCTAGCACCATGCTTGTTTAGGCGAGAAATTTGAGGTATCCTTGTTAGAGCAAGAGCCAATTTGTCGTGGAGGAATATTGTTTTATTTATGTCTAATAATTTATTCAAAATATAATTTAAAATTTTATGATATGTACGAATAAAAACCTAGTCATTATATATATAATGAGAGAGTCATATCTCAATCTATAGTGTCCAAATCATCTTAGTCATCCAAGGAGAGAAAACCATGTCATCAAATAATATTTAAAAAAAAACTTTTTTTTATTAAAAATTAATTTCATTGTAATGACATTTTTTAATGATCTTTACTTAAATATAGTAGTTAACGAGCATTAAGAGAGTTCATGATAAAAATATGAAAATAATTTTTTTTTTTAAAACGATAAAAACCAAAAGTTAATAAAAATTCCATTTCTGATAGGTTTATAAATATAAATTAATGAGGAAAATGAACATAAAAATAAGAGAACATAAATTAAAATGTATAGAAACGATATTAATATTGAAAGAATTGAAAGGCCATAACATAAACTTAAAAATATTAAAATAATATTAAAATATAAAGAAATGAAAGAACGAATGATGAAAATTATTAAAGCATCGAAATCCTACTAGAATGCCGAGCAAAAATAAAATTTCTCAAAGATTGATATTTTTTACTTGGGCATTTAGCGATTTGTCTCGTGCAATCATGTTTTCTACTTATTTTAGAGCATTTTCCCAAAGAAAATCATGTCATGTCATTTAGCGATTTGTCTCTGTTGCCCGATGACCGAGGAAATCCTACTCGAATATCTGAATGCCGAGTTTTTGAGTTATATCCACACGCAAAGTTTTTTTTCGAAGAAAAAAAACTTTGCATGTGGCTAAACATTGTTTTTAAAAATTCATGTGGCTACAGACTTAAATGAAAGTTTTCATGTGGCCACACCCCGACGACCCGTTTATTTGTTAACTCCGTTTAATGGTTAGGGCAATCTGTTTAACGGTACTGTCAAAATTAACGGAATATTCACGTTTATGTGGATATAACTCGAAACAAACTTTACGTGTGGCTAAACAATGCGTTTGAAAAACCTTGTGGCTATAGACCGACATGAAAGTTTCCATGTGGCTACACCCCGACAGTCCGTGTTATTATAGCTTCTTAACTTGACTTGTCCTTAATTGATGCCCAGTGAAAGTTGGATCATCAGTCCAATTTTCCTTACTTCCTTGTTATTGGGCTGTTTTATGGTCTTTAAGTTTTAAGTTGGGCTAAATCCAGTAAGCATCAACAAACATACGTTTTTGGTTGTAGCAAAATACTAATCAATCTCAAATTAAAAAAAAAAATCTAGATTTTGTTATTTTGATTTTTTATAAAATATTTGAATGGTAAAAAACACAAACAGTGTAGGTGCATGATATGTATTTTAGATAATTGTTTTACAAATTAAAATATATTCATTATATTACTATAATTATAACTAAAATTATTAATTCGATGTTTAATTAATGATCAAACTTTTCAGATATTCTATTTGGGTTTACTAGGATATTTTTTTTAAACAGAAAATCGGTATGTTCATACTTCAAATATTTCAATGTGTTTGATTTATACATGATTTATACCACCGTGTAAACACATATCGCAATAACTCTAACATTTAAATTTATACAGCAACATACTTTCTATCATCTTATTGTGATTAATTTAACTGCTAAATTGATACTTAGAAATTTGTGTGCTTTTTTTTTTCAGCTAGAACATTTTTATTAAAATTTCAAAAGAACATTATAATAACCAGCGATTACGAGAACCCCGAATATGTAGCCAAAGAAAATAAAATTCCTTGAATTTTTTTGATACAAATGATATGGATAAAATTTAACACAAAATTCATCCAAAAACCAATCACCGGATCTTCAGACGAACAGAGAAAAACAAAAAATCGCGAGTTACTTTGATTTCCAATCTTCATCTGATCTATATGTCCTCGCTTGTAATTAGGAGACTTCGGAAATTGAGTATGCTTCCAATGGGTGGTGACGCAGTAGAAACCCGACTTACTACACCGGTGCCGGAATGTCGAAACTAAGCCGACCTAAACCCGGGATGAAGGGAGCAAGCACAACCAAGATCTCGACCGGATCCTATTATAGATTCGAATGGAGGAGACTTAAAAAAGAGCCGCCCATCAGAAACACCAATCACGTACATTGTGAAAGGTGGATCGATCCGATTAAGGGCCAACGGTGATACAATATATTAAAAGGAACGAATGAACATATATGTAGAAAAATAACAGAAAACTTCCAAAAGAATCACTAATGAGTAATCATAGGACAACGACATCTCATAGAGACAAAGATGAATGTCGGAATTCACCGAAAAAGGTAAGATGAAAAAGATTCGACAAAAACTAACATATCTAGATCTAAACTTGAAGTTTTCAGCGTTTGTGCTCGGCCACACCGTTGTCAAACTGAAACCGGTGCCAATAAACTTCAAGAAATCCAAACCCTAGCCTAGCTCTGAAAAGCTAAACCGATTCCGTACCAAATTTTTTTTTCTCCTAACAACTGTCATAACAAAATAAAGAAAAAACCAAAAAACTGAAACACAACAACTAAAAGAAAAAAGAAAGTAGTGACTGGCGTCGGTGCTAAGGAAGCCACCGGACGCCAGCCACCGAAACTCAAAATGGATGAGAAAAAGAGAGAAAACCCTAGTGCTCGTCAAGAAATTTGTGTGCTCTTGAAGTAATAAATATGAATTTAGACGTATTAAAAAATTATTATTTAAGATCGTTTAACGGTATCATTTTAATATTAATATGTGGTTGTCAAAAAGAAAAATGATCGATTAACGATAACTCTGCATAGAACATTTTTCCAATATTAAAATTATCCTATATAAAATAAATATATGATATAAGGAGCATTATGAATTATTTCATTAAGTATTCTCTTTTTATTTTTATTTTGTTAAAGTTCATAAAATTATTTCATTAAGTATACTTTTTTTTGTTAATTTATTGATAAACAAGTTTTTAAGCTCAGATCTACCAAATAAACTCTTGTACGTTGAGTATTTAGGGATCAATCCACGGAAAAACAAGAATAACACACTAAGAATACAAGAAACTAATCAAGCTAAACGAGTAAAATATTTTGTTATCAACTTGTAATGTTACGAAACTAATGTTTAAAACGGAACGAAGACATTAATTAAGAAAGACAACGAAGATAATAAAAAAAATTATCGAAGCTCAAATTAAAATGCAAATAAAACAATCTAAACAAGATGATCGGTTTTTAGATATTAAAAAGTATGGATCGTTGGTAAGGTAATTCGACAAGAGTGCATGATGATGTGATAAATCATGAATTAAACGAACAATCGATGTTAATCCTATGACATGAGTCGCTTAATTAGTCTAATCCACTCCTATGATACTAAACCTTTTACAAATCACTTGATTAAACTAATTTCCCAATTGCAACCAAATGATTTATAAACAATGAACACAAACTCATAATTGTCATCAATTCCATATTAAAACTCAATTTCCATTGGTTAAGATATAGAATGTAATTATAGAAAGTTCGGATTATTTCACTACACCTTTCGGGTGTGAAATAATCAAAATCTAGAAACCTCTTTTCCAAGTTCATTCCTAGCACTAAGATCATTCTATACATGAGCATAAACATAAATCAATCATCAAACATCACAAACACCCATCAAAACACCCTAGATCTACCAAACCAATAATCCAAAGTAGAACTACTCACACATGTTCGAATCGCAAAAGTAAACCGTAGAAAAGATATAGATACGATAGACATAATTAAGGTTTTGCAAAAAGATTCAATAGAAAGTAAACAACATAGATTTAGATGATGAAAATATGATATGAAACAATGAAGAACAAGATGAACAAGAGAGAGTATTGTCAAATAAAAAGCATAAGAAAAACATAAAAACCGAACTCCCTTAACATTATTGGTGTTTTCTATTTATAGACAAAAGTTAATGGAGGAGTAGGTAAGTGAGAAATAGAGGCTCGGACCACGTGCAGCAGCCCAGTCACAGCGGTAGGGACCGCTATGATCTGCACGTGCAGCCTGTGGCGGTCCGATGGCAGCGGTAGGTGCCGCTATGCCGTCCTAATGCGAGTTCCAGCGGTCTGATTGTAGCGGTAGGGACCGCTGTAGTGGATTCATGTGGATGGTGGCGGTACGTGCGTAGCGGTAAAATGACCGATGTAGTCAGCACCAAAAGGCTGGTTCTCCCTCTGTTTGTTGTCATTCATAGCGGTGCATTCCTGACGGTAGGGACCGCTGCGCTCGCTCGTACGGATGGTGGCGGGGGTGTTCTAGCGGTGGGTACCGCTGTGTCTTTCTTGAGCGATCCTAGCGGTGCTTCTCCAGCGGTAGGTACCGCTGAGAGCTGCAAATCTTCTCGAAACTCGTCCCTTGCTCTTTCGTAACCTCCCTAAGTCCCACAAGTACCTGAAAATGACTCGAAATACATGCAATATGCTAGAAACGAAGAAACGACTCTACATGATCCTAAGAAGTAGAATATCGAAATGTAAGAAGTTTATGCCTATTTACAATGCTAAAAGGCGCGGAATGCTAAGGAAAATTGATTAAAACAAGAACAAATATGATGCAAAATACATATATATCATATTTATCTGCTAAAGTGATACTTAAAAATTTGTGTGCTTTTGAAGTAATAAATATGAATTTAGACGTATTCAAAAAATTATTATTTAATACCGTTTAACGGTGTTATTTTAATGGTGTTATTTTAATATTAACACGTGGTTATCAAAAAGAAAAATATCGGTTAACGGTAATTCTGCATAGAACATTTTGTTTTTCCAATATTACAATTATCCTATATAAACTAATATATGATAAATGGAACATTATGAATTACTTCATTAAGTATACCTTTTTTTGTTAATTTAACTGCTAAAGTGATATTTATTGAAGTAATAAATATGAATTTAGAAGTATTCAAAAAATTATTATTTAAGACCATTTAACGGTGTTATTTTAATATTAACACGTGGTTATCAAAAAAGAAAAATATCGGTTAACTTTAATTCTGCATAGAACATTTTGTTTTTCCAATATTACAATTATCCTATATAAACTAATATATGATATAAGGAACATTATGAATTATTTCATTAAGTATACTTTTCTTTTGTTAAAGTTTCATAAAAGTAATTTTAGCTAAAATAAATTATAAACTTTCCAACATCTCGCAATGACTCAAGTGCTACTTGGAACAAAATGGAGACAAACAAAATTAATGACAAAAACACATTCGACAATTTAGGTTTCTTGACACTAACTTTGACCAGACAATGTCTACTCTTATCCACTTAGGTTACTTCACAAATCTCACTGACTAATAACCGTCAAAATACGAAACAAACATTAATTTAAAGAGTTTTACATTACATAAACTGCCATTCTGCGGACATTACTAGAAAAAAGTTCGAAGATTATCATTTCATCAATTTGGTTTGCCGGAAGATTGCCTCACCGAACAAGCGACCACCTTAGCCCATTGTTTCAGCTTCTTCTTCATTGTCTTTTCATCATCATCTTTTCAAAATAGATCGTCAAAACCGAGTAAAATAAAATAAAAAAACGACAAAAAAGAAAAAGAAAAAAACTGATATATATATACCTTTGTTGACGATAGTCGTGGTGCTAGAGTTGCTGCCGTTACCTTCTGACACAGATGACGAGGACATGTTGATGCTGTTAGAGTTGCTGACGTCACTTTCCGATGCAAGCGACGACGTTCGGGACAAATGGTTGCTGTACTGTCTGTGAACAGTGCAGTACAAATCTAGAGCTGGGATTGTTGTGGAGAGACTCGGGTTAAAATCAAGAGAATCTGGCTCAAACCCAAACCCTAGGTCAAAGCAGCCTTTGAGCTCATCGATGTCCTCGTTAGTGACGCAGCTCTTGCTGCGATGATGATGGCGATCCGATGGCTGTGATCTCTTTTGCTTCCGCAGCCAAGCCTTGTCGCGGGTTAAGTCCGGTGGCAAAGATTGCTGCTTCATCAGAGGTTTTGGTGGCTGTGGCTTGTTGAGATTCGACATTGTAGTAGCTAGGTTTTAATTTTTCTTCTTTGATTGTGTAAGAACCATTACATATAAGACTGAGAAAAACATGTGAACAGTACACAGTAAATAATATAAGACACTGACATTATTTATTGAAACGCTTTTTCAGTTTACTCTATACCATATAAAATTATATTTTTATGTAGTACATGCTTATTTTCATAAATGGACTACTATTTTTCTCCTAAGCTAATTTCTCTTTTCTTCTATTCTTATTTTTTGAGCACTTGAACAGTATAGAAATTAATTTCTAATTTCACATACGTTATGAGAACAACGAAACATCATTTAATTAGACTCCAATTAATTAGCGTGATGAATGTTGGATAACATTTTTTTTTTGTTCGACAAGATCTTCATTCATAAATAAGAAGGGTTTATGATAGATAAACATAATCGGACAAGCCCGAAAACATTAGAACAAACATAAAATAAAGATAGAGACACAAATTTGAAGAAGTTGATATCATTTCTAAGTCATATATTTGTCTTTAAGATTTGACACATCATAATGTGCAATTAAAAACATATATATAGATTTTGTGTTTGTTTTTTTTTACTTTCTTGTAAATGTTTGGGAGGTCGATAAGTTGTAGCTCTATGTAAAGTCTCGATTAAGTCAAAAATTCCATTAAACTTAACTTTCGGGCTCTAGCTCCATCATTGAAAGTTTGATAATGTATACCTTCACAAAATTTGAAAATCAAGTTGTATTCCCTTTTCCGTGAATGACTAACATTTATTAATCCGATTTAACAAGAGATTTGAAACAAACCAATAGGAATTCACAGAAAATAGGACACAACTCGAATTTTAAATGTCGTGAGAGTATACATTGTCGAACTTTCGTTGGTGTAGTTAGAACCCGAGAGTCAAGTTTGATGGAAATGAGAAGTTAATCGGAGCTACAATGTGTCGATCCTTTTTTTTTTTTTTTATTGTGTAAGAAACATTTCATATCAGACTGAGAAAAACATGTGAATAATACACATTAATTAATATCAGACAATTTAATTATAACCACACATTTCCAATTAATTTATTATAGACTCATTTAACCACGCATATGGAAAAAGTATGAACATATTTAACAATATAAAATATCGTACTTAGCTATCACATATGCATAAGATATATAAAAGGAATAAAATTAAGTACATTGAACAGGATAAAAATGAGTTACATATATCATCAAACACAATCTACAATTTATATAATATATGTTTGCCATATATTTTCGATTATTGATCGATAATGTATTACATTGTTATGAGAATCTATTAGTTCTCCAATAACCAGAATTTAATTTTATTTGTCGGCACATAACGGATATTTATATGTAGTTTGGGAATTGAAAAAGAGGAAGATATATCTTATAGAGATATTGAGAAACAATATGGCGTAGAAGCATGAGCTTTATAACGCTTTCTAACAAGAGAAAAGGCATGAGACAACAGGACAAAACACTTTGGTGAGAATAAATATAAAGGATAGAAGCACTCTTGGCATTGAAAAACATAGTATTTTGGCTTATTAACAACAATATAATAAGAAGCAATGCTGGCATTAAAAAGAGATTTAGCAGCTTAATTAGTAACTTAGATTTCCAGGTATATTAGTAACTTGAATTTTAGGAGCATTTGGCTTAAAATTTTGAAAAGCTGAAACGAAGAACACCGTAACGATTAATGTAGATTTGATAGCATAATAAAGTGATGAGAGTTTGTCTTGTAAAAATTTATATTGACACTAATACAATTATATAAATAGTGATGATGCTCAATACAAGATTAACCTACTTTCAAATTATAGAATCAATGATGTTATTCTTGGTGACAATCAACTTTTAGTTTTTGGGTAATTGTTTTTACCATATACGGTTATTTTTTTACATTTTGGTCGTTATTTTTCATACCATTTCTGCATTTTACTTCCTTGTCAAATAACGATTAATGAGTTTTCAGAAAATTATACAACTATTGCTAGGCCATGAATTTTTAATAGTTTTTAGTGGCTTTTGGCTTTTGATTTTTTTTTGTTTTTGGTTTTTGATTTTTTTTTTTGTTTTTGATTTTTGGTGTAGAAATTTTCTTAAAAACTCCTATAAGTGAAATTCGGGATTCTCTTCACAAATGTAGAAAAACTATCAAAATCCAGATTCTCTATTTTTTTTAAGGAATCCACTTTTTCAAAATCATGAATGACAATAAATTAGATTTTTGGAAAATCTAAAGCCAAAAACTATTCTAAAAATCATTGCCATTCATGACCTCTTTTCGTATGATAGTGAATTTTTAAGATACAATATTGATTTACTGTTCTTTCAATGCATTTTTTTGGCAATTTCTCAATTGTGCCGTTGGTAAGAAACCTGCTGGAGAGGTTGAGAGAGCAAAAGAATTCTCACCGGTAAAACACAAATGTGGTAAAACCAAATTTTGGTGTGATTATAATGAACCAAATTAGTTTAATCGATGTAGTTACTTAGATTATTGTTATTTGATCTATTATCCATCCTTTGTACTGAATAACAATCACTGTTTTTAACCGAGTGGTGGTAGTCTAGTGGTTTTCTTTTGAGGAAGAGTTGCCCTGTTGGTCTAGGCCAAAGATCGATTCTCATTTTGTTTTAACTTCCATTTTAGAGTCCTAGGTTGTATATATAATATTTTGCATATGTTTTGAGTCTCTTTAGGTGTATGGGAAGCTTGGAGCTTGGATGAAGAGATTAGAAGCAAGTTAAATGAGCAAAAGATGGTTTTTATGGAGGAATGCAGCTCACAGCGGTCACCCCCCGTTACCATTGGACCGCTACAAAGTGCAAGAGCAGAGCCAGATCAATGCATCTAAAAGATCGACTCAGATGAAAACCTTGCGTTGTGATTTAGCTCCAGTGCCTTCATAAATGTTGTAGGAAATTGAGCTAGATTTCCAATGGAGGTGGTCTCAAGTGATTCCCATCAGCGGTTAAGGAGATATGACTCATTTAGTGAAGACCGCTACAACAGAACCGCCAAAGACGATCACAGCGGGCCAAGACCGCTATGGAGGGACCGCCAGGATCAGCATGGAGTGTTCTGAAGCTCTGGTGTCAATCATAGCGGTCGTTTGACCGCTACCAATGGATCGCTGCAGCTCGCATGTCAATCCTAGCGGTCGGGACTATTGAACTTCATAAAAAGAAGCAAAGAGCCGTTGGACACAAGGAGAATAAAACAAAGACCACATT